>PVJI01003176.1:0-128980 GCA_004026765.1 Micronycteris hirsuta
ATAGTTAAAAAAAAAAGCAAAAAAAAAAAAAAGTGCTTGGAATGGTGCCTGGCATGTGATGGTAGTGATCTCATGTGCCTAGAGAAATGGAGACTCAGAGAAGGTGATTGCTTTGTTCAGTCCCACACAGCTAGAAAGTAGCAGAGATGGCAATGTAATTTACCATTGTCTGGCTCCAGAATCTGAGGTGCTGACCACCAGATTACAGCACCTGAGGTAGAGATCGCTGGTTGAGCCACAGCGTCCACTTTCTATTTCTGAGTACTAGAAACTCCAAGTTTTAGCTGAGCTACATGGGTATGTAATCAAGTTCTGGCCAGTGAAGTGCAAATAGGTGTGGAACAACAGGAAAGTGTCCTGAGAGAGAATGGGCATGGGTATCCCCTCCCCTTCTCCTCTGATGGTTGTGATTGTGACCTGGTAGCTACAGCACCAGCCGGCAGACCACTCAGATCATGAAGTGACCACAGCAGAAGGAAGCCGTGTCTGGCGTAGCCACCAGATAGAGGGAACCCTGACAATGTGGAATCCATTGTATTGGTATGTTCTTAAAGTCAGAGAGTAACTTGAATCTGTTTAAGACACTGTTGTTTTGGGTATGAATGTTCTACTTCTCAGTGGTAGGCTGTCAACAACAAAACATGCCTTACAATTACATGAATCGGACTGTGGCATTTTAAAAATCTTTTGTCATGAGATCAAGCTCTGTAATGGCAGGGGCTCTGATTTCTCTCTTCTGGGTCTCCACTGACAAGCTGCCTGCCAGGCAGCCAGCAGGTTTTGTGGTTTTCTATCACGTCAGCTCTGCTAAACTGGTACCCAGTTTCCTATAATTCCCTTCCCTGCATAGTTCTAGGGTAGCAAGGGCTGCAGGAGATACTTTGTTTGAGATTTGGAAGGTGGCAGTGAAGCAGCAGCCATATTCCTTTTTGTGTAGGGAAGGTCAGTGCGGGGCTCTTTGTCACTTCTCTGCTGGCTGGTCTTGCTGGCAAGGGGCAGCGGCTGGGGCCCTGCTACACCAGCTCTGACCCCATGTCCTCCCTTTGCCTCATTGAATCCTGGGTCTGGTGTGTGTACAGCTCTGTGACAAAGGACACCAGCTTTTCCTAAAGGACATTTAGTCATGGAAGTTAGAGGTGTTGCGTGGTAAGAATCCTTGTGCTTCTAGTCTGTCCTTCTGCTTCATATTATCTTCCTTTCCTCACTGTCTGCTCCTGGACCAGACATGGAAGCATGTAGAATATTTACCAGCTCTCACAATTGGATAAGATCAACTCCTTACAATAAATCTGCTATTCTATGAATCATCTGGTGGTTCTGCTTCTCTGATAAAATCCTGACTGATGCATAGGTATTCAATAAATACTTATTAAGTGAATTAAGATATGATTTACATGACTGGCCCTCTAGTATATGGTATCTGCTTGTGGACACCTATCTACCTGCATGGAGGCTGGAGCAGTTGGGAGAAGTACTTGGGCTCAACTTCTTAGACCATATATTTCACAGCCCTGGTGGATATAGCACGTCCATCCATGTCCAAGTGGCATCAGGAGGGGTTAGAGGACTACAAGGAACTGGGGGAGAATATAAAATGGGGCTGTGGGGTAATTTTGAGGGTGGCCTGGATTCATGTCCAAGTCACTCTGACAATACCCATCTCTGCCTCCAAATGGGGACCTGAGGTCTGGGGAACCTCCTGTTTTTCTGATTAGCCTTTCCAGAATGGAGAAGAAAGAATACCTAAGGTTAATGCCTCTGACTCTTCCATCTCACCCTCATTTAGAGGACTCAAAGGATGTTGATAGCTCCTTATGATGCCCAGAGAACTCTCCTCCGGCTCCCTATCAGCTTCATGATAAAGTTCAAGGAGAACCCTTGAACCCTAACCTGCATTATAATGTCCCATATCATTTGGCCTTCATCTCAATGAAGTTGAGTGAATCAGATTAGCAGATCTATGTGCCTATAAGTTGTTATCTTCAGTTATTCTGTGCCATCAAGAGCCTTAGTTTTTATGACTGACTTTTCTTTTTTTCCAGGTTAGGAGACTCTCACTGGAGGTGGGTTATTCAAGTCTAAAGTTTATTTCCCTTAAGGGAGAGAAGCTGGTTTATCCGTCCTTCCATCCATCCATCTCTCCATACTTCCATCCATTCATCCACATATCCAACCACTCATCCATCTTTCCAATACTCTCTGATTCTACTCTGGTCCAGGCCTTGTGCTGGGGACTGAGGACCCAGAGAAGAATTAAATTCCCTGCTCTCTAGCAGCCAACAGTAGGTGAGACAGAGATTATACAGATAGACCATGAAAATATAAACATGTAAGTGCTACCTTGAGAAAAGTCAGGAACTGTGGGAACACAGAGGTGGCCCTAACACAGACATGGGAGTCAAAGAAGGCTTCCTAGAAGACGGAACACTTGAGCTGGCCTTGAAGAACAAGAAGGCATTAGCTAGACAGAGAGAGTGGAAGAGCCATGCAGAGGTAATAGTATGTGCAAAGGCCCAGAGGGGGTAAAATAGCATGTCACATTGTTTTGCAAACTGTGTGTGTGGTGGGGGTGGTAGAGTGGGTTGGGACAGAGGTCAGAGCTAAAGCCTAGCCCAGATTTCTCGACCTGTGAATCTGTTCCAGGTTCTGCTGGAAATGGTGGGCAGGAGACAGGGAAGAGGTTTAGATGGAGGCCCTACAGAGAGAATGTGGCCTGTGTTTGGCAGCTGGAGCCAGATGTGAGTGCTCATGAAGGCTTGGGCTTCCTTGGGCAAGAGGGATGAAGAGGCTTAGCTTTAACTATCCCACCAGCCAGACACGCATGGGCAGCCTGAGGCAAAGGGGTCCACTCTTGACTCTGCACAGACAAGTAGCCTCAGACAAATCACTTTTCCAGCCTCATTTTCCCATGGTTCATTGGGAGCATGAGATCTTCTGGAAAAAGTCCAGCCACTGTTAATGTAATGAGAATGGTTTGCAAGATATCAGTGTAACCTGGCAGCCAAGAAAAGTGGATGGGAATGTGCATGAAAGAACAATGATGACTTCACTGTACTAGTCAGTGGGGGTGGTAGACGCTGTTGGGTGAGCATGTGTGTTGTGTGTGGCCTTTGCATTCAAAATGACTGAGCGAATAGAACAACAAATCTGCATCAAGTTTTGCATTAAGCTCAAACATTCCTCCGCAGAAACTATTTGGATGATTCAGAAGGCTATAGTCACAGCAATACGCCTGCTTATCCATCATGTTTCTGGTACAGAGTTTTTCAATGAAACATCAAGTCACCCAGGTGACTCAGCCCCCCTACAGCCCAGATATGGCACCCTGCAACTTCTGGCTTGTCCCAAACTAAAATAACCTTTGAAAGGGAAGAGATTTCATACCATCATTGAGATTCAGGAAAATACGACAGGGCAGCTGATGTTGATTGAGAAAACTGTGTAAGGTCCCAAGGTGCCTACTTTGAAGGGGACTGAGGTGTCATTGTCCTATGTCCTTTCTTGTATCTTATATCTTCTTCAATAAATGCCTCTATTTTTCATATTACATGGCCGGATACCTTCTAGACAGACCTCGTACATCATTCACCCTTAAGGGCTGCTGATGCTCAGTAAACGGTACTTTTTCTCCTTCCCTTTTTCTTACGGGATGACTCCAAATGGTCATTCTAGTCGAGTGACTCCCTCAGTACCCAGACTTACTCTCTCCAGTTCATTTGGGTCGGAGTGATTGCCTATAATCCAATTCTGTGTGTGTGTCACCCCTTCCTCAAGAGCCCTCGGGAATAATTCCTCAATCCCACTGCTTCTGGAATAAAGCACAAATTTCTCAGTAAGGCATTCAAGGAATCCTAGACTTGTCAATATAATTTCTGTTTCCCATCCATCCATCTACCCATCCATCTGTCCATCCATCTGTTTACCCATACCTCCATTTAGCCACTTACTCACTCAACAAACACCCATTTCTTGTCTCACCCTCCCCTACTTCTTTCCTTTCTCTCAAGCTCAGCATCTCTAACTGGCCAGTCTCCTTGGCCTCATGCCTTGGTTCTTCCCTCTATTCAATGGGTGGGGTGGAGGCTGTTGCTCCTCTCTTTTGCCGATCCCCTCCTAGTCTTTTCTTGAAATGTAGCATCCTGCCTTTTCAACTGTCCTCCCTCTGGCTCCCACTTCTTATTCACACTTCTCACTATGGGACACACATCTCACAGCATTGTTTCTGGCTTCTGTTGCTCACTGCCTGCACCCCCACTCTGCCAGGTGGCCTGTGTGTGTGGTTGTTTAGGTTGCATGCTGCACAGGAACGTCCAGCTGAGGGATGTGCTCCGACGGGGTCTGCCTCTGTCCGGAGGAAAGAGTGCTTCCCCCCCTCTAATTTATCCAAGGCACCGGCTCTTCAAGTGATAGGTTTAAGGGGGACCCAATGGGGACCCCCGTTTTCTGTTTCCCACACAGGAGTTGTTTGAGCTAGTGGTAGCCTGCCCTGCTTCTCAGTTCTTGGAGGCTAGGACCATGTTGGATTTATCCCTGTTCCCCAGCTCCTAGCACAGCAGCACAAGACCCCCGAGACCTCTGTGAATGCTCTTGGAAAGAAAGAAGGAGGAGAAGGAGACAGGAGAAGGCTATCTGCAGTGAGTCTCAGCTCTCTGGGCCTCGGAGGGGCAGGACCCACGCTTACCTGTGGGGAAGAGAAGGCTTCTGGATCAGTGCAGCGGGGTGGCAGGCTTGTTTGGAAATTCCCCGGTAAGTGGTGTTCTTGGACCTGTCACCCGGGGACCTCGAGAGCTTGCCGGAGGACCTGCAGACCAGAGCTCCTCCAAATATTGTTCTAAACTGATTGATGCCATGCCAGGCAGGGAAGGGGCAGCCATTTTTCATACATGAAAAACAATACATTCTGGGGCCAACATGAAATTATTTTACATTTATACAATCACAGGCAGGGAGACAAAGACGATGTTTGAGGACGTTTAAACCCTCAAAATCATTAGTCACTGTCCCGGCGGGCTACACAAATAAATGATCGATGCACAGAAAAACAAGGTCCTCTGAGGTGTTTGCCCAAGACCACTTATGTGTCAAACAGACTTATTAGATGTGAAGGGAATGATTATTTGTACAAAGTGAAATGAACATGTGCAATAATATTGTAAAATGTTTATTAGTCTAGAGTGTGCTGAATGTTCCTAAAATATATCAGGTTCTCAGCTTGCATTTAATGTACTGTTATAAATGATATCACATCCTTCCAAGCCGATTTTCCGCTTAACGCTAAGCTTCTTTGCTGGGGAAATCATGTTTTCAGATCTCAAGTATGAAAACATTGTGGGGTTAAACTCTCCCTTCTTCCCTTCATCCCCTACCCCAACCAGTTACCTCTCTATAAAACTTGTCCTGAGTCTTGCTGGGAGGGATGGGGCAGTTGGTCGGGCCAGATGGTGGGAGGAAAAGGAAAAGGGAGTGAGTTATTGCAGAGGGAACAAGATTAGACTATAAGTCCAGAGACTCAGATTTCAGGATCTGCTCATTCATCTCCTGCTGTGTGACCTTGGGAAAGTCCCTTCCCCACTCTGGTTCCCAAGCATCTCAATCAGAAACTGAGAATAATATCTAAACAGATTTCCAGAGCTAAACATTGACATATTCTACATCCCAGCTTGCTGAGTCATGAATCTGGAAGACCACATGAGACTCTAGAAGCGAACAAACAAAGTACTACAGAAAAATTCGTATTTCTTTTTGGCAAACTTCTACTTATCTTTCAAGGCTCTGCCCAAATGTTTCTCCTCTAGGAGGCCTTCTCTGATTCCCTAAGCAATCTGTCAGTCTGTCTTCGTTGCCCCAAGAACACCTCGCTCCCATTCCTGTAATGTACTCCTCCACCCTCCACCCCGTAGTATCTTCACATCTCTGCCACCCAGGCCCGGCACAGCGTTGGTGTTCAGGAAATGATGGCTGGGGGCTGGATGGAAAGGAACTGAGCTGGTGCGGCCTTTGGAGGTTACCTGTCACCTGCTCTGCATTTAAAGGTAGGAGTTTTAGCTCAGTGGAGAAGGGATGAGCCCAAGTTTGCCCATGAGCACCAGTGAAGTTCTAGGGAGGAACGGGGCCTGCTTGGGCTTTCTGCAGAAAGGTCAAATGGAACCTTTCTTACAATCTATCACTTCCCCACCTGTCAAGGACTGAGTGTTTGTGTCCCCCCAAAATTCATGTGTTGAATCCCTAACCCCCAAAGGGATGTTACTAGGAGGTGGGACCTTTAGGAGGTGATTAGGTTATGAGGGTGGAGCTCCTGTGATGGGATTAAATGCCCTTCTAAGAAGAGACACCAGAGAACTAGCTACCTCTGCACTGTCTGCACACCAGGAAGAAAGCTCTCAAAGAACCTGGCCATGCTGGCACCCTTCCAACCTCCAGAACCTTGAAATAAATTTCTGTTGTTGAAGCCCCCATTCTATGGTAATTTGTTAGAGCAGCCCAAACCGATTAAGACACCACCCAAGAGTGGGGGGCAGCGGAGCTCAGCCAAATCCAAGGCCCTGGGCAGGGGTAGGAGGCAGTGGGGGTGGGCAGTTCCTGGCATTCAGTGAGGGTATGGGGCTGGCTTTGGAGGCTGTAGAGGTGGGTGGGGGGATATAGAGAGTTTCTGGTTTCTTGGCTGAATCTTTTACATCCCTCCTTTCTGCCATCCCCTCAAGGTTTCCATCCCCTAGAAGGTCTCCTGCAGGTTGATCTTCTGTGAACCTAACTGGTAGTCTGGGGTCTTTGGGGACCTCCATCCAGAGCAAGCCGATAGCTGGACATGCATGCAAGAGAGCTGGCCAGCTCGGTGGCCACATTCATGGGCTCAGGGGGTCTGTTGAGGGCAGTGCGTCTCGCTGGTCCAAGGGTGCAGAGTGTGGAGTCCTCTCCTTCTCCCTTCATAGCCTTTTCTCAGAAAGGACTGAAAGTAATCTATAAGAAAATATATACTAACATGAGCAAAAAAAGTTAGAAGTAAGGCATCAAGGCTAGGATAAAAAAGTGTAGGAGGGTAGGAAGGACCCAGGTGTGATTCCTGCCCTAGATCCTGTGTGCTTATAAAGGTGGTTCACATATCTCACCACCCCAGGCTTGCCAGGAGAGGGGATGTGAGCAGGTACTCCATGTATTGTGTCCTGAGATAACCAAGGGCCCTTTGCTCAGAAGAAGCACAAAGCCCCATGGTTTTGAGGCCTGAGAGAGAAGTCTCTAGCGATTTCTCAGAAAGAGGCAAACTGTCCTCAAGTTGCCTACCAGCAACCTCTGCTGGCCTTTCTTCTTTCTCTTCTGCTTTCTCCTCCTTTTTCTCTGCCTCATCCTCCTATCAGTAAAAGTTTAGTAAAGCAGGCCTGGGGACACAAAAAGAAGTGCTGTGGTCAGGTTGGCCCCAGGGCAGCCTTCAGGACACTGGGGCTGGGGGAGGGGTCAGGGAAGTCCCCGCAAGCGCCCTCCACCAAGCTGCTCAGCAGCAGTGCCTTTGAGGTTCCCCAGTGAAGCACAGGTGCAGAAGATTAGCCGTATGGGGTGTCTTCTACTGAGTGCCTTCTACGTGTCAGGCATTTGTTAGGCATGTCCCATCTTAACCCACGTAACTCTCACGATTCCATTCAAGGAGATTTGTCTTATTCTCAAGGCTACAGACACACTAGAGAAGACCTGCTTTGGGTTCCAGGTCTTTTGACGCCCCCAGCTTGCCCTGGTGGCCCCCCTTTCCTGGGACCTTGGGCACATCTATGGTCCTGGGTTTCTGTTTCTGCATCTGTGTGGTGAAGGCCATTGATCCCTGAAGATCCCTACCCTTGGACAGTTTGTGTTGCCTGACTCTGAGCCCCACTCTGCTGTGGGCTGTGGCGATAGCAGGGGGTGAGGGCACAGAGACTGTGTCTTGCTTTGTCCTAAATAATGTGGATTGTCCTTCTCACCTCACCCCTTGGGTAGAGGCTCCTCCTGCTCGTTTGCCTTGGAGCCTGTCCCTGCGGTGGGCTTCTCATTGCCCCAGCCAGGAGGGGCCAGGACTCACCTGGTGCCTGCATTCTGCAGGCAGGCACCTGAATCAACTTCTGGGGCTGCTGGGGCTGGGCCAGGCTAGGTGATAGAGAGGAGGACTGGGAATTGGGGCAGAATATTCTCTTGTTTTAAATCCTCTAATCGCAATGCCATCTGCAGTCCTTACCTTGTCCCTACATGACTGGGCCCCTCCTCGCTGACCCTCTGAGCTCATTTCCTCCCACTCTCCAGGGCACTCAGCGGCCCCTACATCCAGGTAGCCTTTGTAGTTGCTGCATTAGTGAAAGTTACCTAGGCTGCTGCAACTGGTGAAACTCCCAGATTTCTGTGGCTTAGCCCAAATGTTGATTTCTTGCTTTCATTTTCCTGGTCCATGTGGTGATCCAGGGACCCAGAAGCCTTCGGTTTTGTGGCTCAGCCATCGCCTAGGGTGCTGGAGTCCTCTGCACTCAGCTGGCAGACAGGGTAGAGGCATGGAGGAGTGTAGGGAGGATTCTCTGGCCCAGGCCTTGGGGGTGGCACACATCACTCTACTCACATTCCATTGACTGGAACCTAGCCACGTGGCACAGCTAACTCCACAGGAGGCTGGGAAATGTAGTCCAGCTGTGTGCTCAGGATGACGCGGAAATGTGGGTGGTAAAAGGCTAGTCAGTGTCTGCCACAGCCCCCAGAGCCATCCCTTTACCTTCACAGACTCGCGTGATGGGCAGGCAGTATTAGCACCCTTGTTTCACAGGCTCAGAGCAGCTGTCCACTTTGCCCAAGGTCACATAGTGAGTGGGTGGCAGAGACCATGTGTTGGCCCAGAGCCTGTGCCTTCTAGCAGGAAGCAGCCCAGCTACCCCAGCCTGACCTCCGCTCTGCCTGGTGGGGGGCTCCCTTGGGGCTCTTTCCAATCTCCACCCTGTGTTAGAGGTCACCGGGACAGATGGCAGCTTCTGGAGAGTGAAGCCAGGTCTGTGCATCTCTGCGTCTACCTCAGTGCCTGGAATGGGGCCTGGTACGGGCCTAGCACAGAGGACTGAGCAGGGACGGGTTTGTTAAAACCATGGAAGGCTGAGAAAAGGTGAGTGAGAGAAGGTGAGTGAGGAGAGGAATGGGTGAGTGAACGCCAGGGAGCATCTCTTAAACCAGCACGTGAATTTCCTGCACAGTGGCCGGATGAGCTTTTAAAGAGTATTCGGCCCATGCCACTCTCCTGCTGAAATCCCTTCAATATCTTCCCATTGAAGGCAGAATAAAATCCCAATTTCCTACCACAGCCCTACACGATCAGGGCCATCCCTGCTGGCCCTTCAGCCCTGCCTCTTCCCACTCACCCCTGCACTCCGGCCACACTGACCTGCTCTGAGCGCGGGGAACAGTGAATGCATTCCTGCCTGAGCTGGGTGGCTTCTGCAGGCCCCTCCAGACGCACTCTCCGCCCTGTTCGGTGCCCGGAGGGTGACCTGTGTGCGGTCTCTCAGAGGGTTCCCCTGTAGTCGGGCCTCCCGCTGGGTTTGGTCAATGGGAGGCACCCTCAGGAGATCAGAGGGAAGGAGCAGAGTGAGGTCAGGGTATTTATTCCCATGGCTCTCTCCCTACAGGTGTCTTGGGTTGGCTGTGTCCCTCACGCAGAGGCCATTATGTCTTTCAAGAGGGCTGACTCTAAGTTCCAGACACCTCCCTTCCCCTTCCCTTTCAGAACGGTAACAGCTTTGCTGCTCCCAACCCCCCAGTTACGCTCTATTCCTTGTACTTCCCTATATCCTCTCCTTTCATAATAGCTCCTCTGTCAAAAACCCCTTTGAATCCTTCTGTTTTGAGTATGCCTATTTATTGTTTGGATGCTGACTGATGTACCCTGTGTCTCAGAGCCTCCGTAAGTGCTGTTCCCACGGCCTCGTATGCTCTTCCCTCAAGTCCTTACGTGGACTACTTTTCAACTTC
Organism: Micronycteris hirsuta; assembly: GCA_004026765.1. Lineage (NCBI taxonomy): Eukaryota > Metazoa > Chordata > Mammalia > Chiroptera > Phyllostomidae > Micronycteris > Micronycteris hirsuta. The sequence goes on from PVJI01003176.1 coordinate 9,964, forward strand.
AAGGCCTCAGCCTGACAGGCACATTTTCAGAGGAGCTTTCCCAGTGAGGAGTCACATCTAGACAAGTGGAACCCCTTGCCTGTAGCCAAAGGGAACCCCAGAGGTGAAGTCTCAGTCCCTTTACCCTGAATTATTTTCTTCCTTGTACTTGTCAGTGTCTGTAACATTGGTCTGTCTTGGAAGCTCCACGAGAGCAGAAGCTGCCTTTGTCTTGCTTACTTCTGTATCACCCGAGGCTTTGACAGTACCTAGCACATAGTAGGTGCTGACTGTGAATGTTTATTGACTTTATAAATGAGATGGATTTAATGTTTGAATCAGTGAGTAGCATAAATGAATGAATGCATGGATTGGCAAGTAAAAAATCAGAATTAATTTAAAGAATGAGTGAACTGGGCAAACAGGTAACAAATGAGTGAATGTGTAGATGTGTGAGTGAAGGAAGGAAAGAGCAAGCGACTGACAAGAATGAGGCTGGTTTGGAGGCTCAATGGGAAACCCAGTTGTTTCTGTCCTCTTGGTATAACAGTGGCCTTTCGGAACCCAGCGGTGTGTGTGTGTTTGTGTCGGGGGCTGGAACAGCTGGTCTGAGAGATTTGTGGCAGGCGGGGGTGCCTGCTGTGACGGACCCTCCAGATGCACCTGCCCTGCCCCCTGGGGCGGCTCCTGTAGGTTCTGATTTTGGGCCTTTCCTTCCCTGCCAAAGCAGCTCCTTTTCCCACCAGAGTCTTCCTACTGGAAAGTTCTCCTAGGCACGGTGCACGTACTAGCCCCTGACTCCTGCATGCAGATCGACAGGAGTTGCCCACACAGCCAGACTGAGCAGCCTGTCCGAGAGGGCCTTGTGCCAGTGAGCCAGGCCCAGTCCTCGCATCAAGGAGCTGGCGGTCCTCTGGGGGCTAGTGAACACAGTGGGGTCCGCCTCGAGGATGGCGGGGGCTCAGCAGAGCTTGGACTGTGGTCTCTCCCCTCAGTGAAGGAAGGCCCTACAGGGCAACTCTGAAGACTTGGGGAGGAAAGACAGTGCCCAGGAGGGTTGAGAGGGTGGTGGGAAGGCCAGAGAATCCCTTTACCAGGCCTGTCTCTTTCACCGCCCTTCTTGGGCAAAATCTTTTCTCATCTGTGAGCTCCTGTAATCCTCACCCAGGGCGAGAGAGAAAGTGATTTCACCTGTGGTCACACACAGACTCCCCACCTGCCTTTCTCCTCTCCAGAGAGTGTCCAAGCCTAACTAGTATCCCTCAGTACCTCACACAAGTGCAGGAGACCAGTGAGAGCTCAAGGAAACCAAGCCACGTGCCGCTGAGCGTTGCTTCTCTGACCCGGCTGTGAGCGCGTCAGTGCATGTGTGTGTGTGTGGGGGGCGCGGTGGGGGGTGGCCTGAGAGGACTTGCGGAGCCCCTCCTTTATGGGTTGATTGTGTCCTCCCCAAATTCATATGTTGAAGTCCTAACTTTCAGTGCCTCAGAACGTGACCTTATTTGGAGACAGGGTCTTCAGAGAGATAACTACATTAAAATGAAGTCCATAGGGTGGGCCCTGATCCAGTATGACTGGCCTCCTTTTTAAAAAGGGGAAATCTGGAGACTGAGGCTCGCCCAGAGAGAATGCCATGTGAAGGTGAAGGCTGAGATTGCCTGGTGCTTCTACAAGCCAAGGGACGCCAGGGATGGCCAGCGAACCACCAGCAGCTAGGGGAGAGGCATGGAACAGATTCTTGCTCCCAGCCCTCAGGAGGCACCAATGCTGCGGACACCTTGATCGTGGACTTCTGGCTTCCAGAACTGTGAGACAATAACTGTCTGTGGCTTAAGCCCCTTGTTAGAGGTATTTTGTTATGGTAGCCCGAGGAAACTGGTAAATTCTCTTCGGGCTGCAGGCTTCTAGATCTTTAGACGTGATAACCTACTATGTGCAGGTTTGGCAAGGCAGCACAGTGTGGTAGAAAAAGGGGGCTAGGGGCTGGAGGCAGGGACCAAGTTCCAGTCCAGATCTGCTGCTGACTTGGGCGCAGTCTTCCTGCCTGTGAATCAAACGGGTAGGTCTCCAAGATTTCTAGGGCCCCTTCTAGGCCTGAGTGTCCCTACTTGAGGAGCAGTGAAGAGGAAGTCCAGAGAGGTTAGTAGCTCAACCTCAGTTGCCAGGCATGTTAGCAGGGAGTAGGTCTGCAGAGCTCAGCCTTCACTCCTGGCATAGCAATTGCTCCTTTGCCCTCAATGCCTCTTAGCAGAGTCCACAATGAGCCTAACTCTCTCCTCTAATAGAAGAGTCTCAGCCCTGGGTGGCCTTGGCAGTGTGTGTGTGTGTGTGTGTGTGAGAGAGAGAGAGAGAGAGAGAGAGATGAGGCCTGGCAATTTGGAAAGGCGTCTTCCTGCAGGAGGGAGCAGGGAGTAGGCCCCACTGGTAACCTGTGAGTTCCAGTGCTGCCTCCCCAGGCTGCCCAGATTGAAGGCCTGGGTGGCCTCAGCCCTCGGACCCACTGTGCAGAGGCACAATATGTCTTTGTCTGGCCAGGGCTTCTGAGGACCATGGAGGCTGATCACATGTCCCACCAGTATTTTCTTGGGGTCCCTGGTGGGATGCTCGATGCCCTGGCTGTCTTTCTGACTTCCTTTCCTGCCTGCCTCCAGTGCCTTCTGAGAGCTAGCCCAGGGAGTCATGCTACCTGGTACCAAATGGACAGCAGCGTCTTAAAGCCAACAATTTGCAGTGATTAGACTGCTGCAGAGTGGCTCCCTGCTGCCTCCCTGCCTTTCAGTGACTGCAAGACTATACCCAAGGAAGGTCTCCGGGGAGGTGCTGTGAGCCTCCGCCCTCAGCCAGGGCTGCTTAGGCTGTACTCGGTTATTAATTCCATGGAGCTGGAAGAGAGTAGATGCCGGTTGGCAGAACTGAAATTTACAAAGATACAGCGTTTGAAAACATGGGTTTGAAAAATGACTGCCCAAGTGTAGGGAGAGGAGGTTCTTTGTGTGTTTCGTAGTTCTTTGTGTTAAAAGAATCTAGGCTCTGGCTGGGTAGCTCAGTTGGTTAGAGCATTGTCCTGATACGTTCAATCCCTGGTCAGAGCACATATAAGAGTCAACCAATGAATGCAGAAATAAGTGAAACATCAAGTTGATGTCTCTCTTTTCCTCTCTAAAAGCTAATGAATGAACAAACCAACCAACCAACCAACCTGGAGGTCATAACGGCACCCAGGCTCAGTGCAAGCTGTCAACGCCGGAGTGGAGAAGCACAATTGAAGCTGCACCAGTGGAGGTATGGTTTCCTGATCAAGGAGGCAACGAGTCTGTTACTTCTCACTCATCTGACTCCTTACTTACCCAGCACAGAAATTCTGCCTGCAGACCTTCAGCGACAAGTTTTCTCCCTCTTGAGGTGACTCTGTCCATCAGAAAGTACTTACTTGTTGTCTGTATCCTTGTGATTTTAACCAACAGTATTTTTCAAGTACCTGCTTTATCCTCTGAAAGTCTGTGTTTTCCAGTGACCCCGTCTTTCCTTCCTTCTCTTCTCTAGGCAGGGTAGCCCTTCCTCCTGCATCAGTGTTTCCCAGAACACGGCTTTGAGAGCTTTTCCTTCTCGGTTGTGACCCACTTCTACCCGTTAACCTTTATTTGGAACTCCATGTGTAGTCTGGTGAGATTGTCCCCTCCCTTGTTTTGGTGATGATACGCCTATTGATACAATTGGAGGTGGCAGACCCAGGTACTGTGAACCCTGAAGCCTCAGTGACCAGAGTTTGTAATCCTGGATCTTTCTTTGGCAATGGTTCATTCATCTTCTCCCCAAGGGACTCACATTGAGTCACACAGCGAGTTAGCGACCTGGGCTCTGGTCTCAGCCCTGTCCTAGCTGCCTTTCCCTATCGCCTTTGCTGTTGCACCCTGACCAGAGCTTTCCAATTTCAATCTGTCTACACTGCAAAGGGCTAATGACTTGGAGTGCCTTATGGCCTGGCTCAGAAAAATCCCTTTTCCTTCCTAGGACTCAGTTTCCCTCTGTGTAAAATGAGGCGGGCAGTCCAGCTCCCCTCCAGAGCCCCATCTGACCCTGATATCTGATGGGCTGAGTGCATGATGTGGGCATTTCCGCTTCCATGACCAGCTGGCAAGACTGACGTTTTGGTGGCGCTACTCATATCACACACAGCATAGGCCGGCGGCCCCGATTCTGCCCAAGCCTCTGTCAGGAAGTCCACAGCTTGAAAACTCCTCCCCCTACCACCCGTGGATTTCAGGAAGGGCCACCCACCCACAGGGCAGACAAACTTTAGCATCCATGGGGTCACCTCTCAAGAGGTGCAGAGATTAGGACTAATCAAAGACCAGGGAAGTGAGCTTTTGTTGGTGAATCCCCCGGCCCAGGAGCAAATCTCCATCTTGGCAGGAAGGACTCTTACTTGATCAGGGCTGAGTTCTACGAGTGACTGTAAATTCTCAGTAAAACAGCTCCGTTGGGCCTAATTTCAACCACTTAACCCAGAGGTTGCATTCTTGAAGTGTTCTGCCAAACGCGTTCTCCGGGCTCGGGAGACCACAGCTCCTGAGCGCTCTTGCATGAAGCAGCTGCATCACCACCAGCCTCGCTGTTCTTACCTGCCTGAATGTGAGTTTGAGACTTGGGGTCCCCCGTGCCCCTTTCCTTCCATCTCTCACACAAGGGAGCACCCCAGTGTGGCTTCCCGGCAAAGGCGGGTCTATGCTGGTGACCACTGCCCCTGTCAGTTTGAGACCAAACTGCTGGGCAACTCAGTGAAAACCTAGTCAGCTTGGGAAACCCTGTCTAAATGCCTGACTATTTCCGTCAGATGCTAAGTCAAGCTGGCCAAACAACAGCTGAAATGGGCAAGTAGGCTCTGAACTCCTGGTCAGTTGGTTGGTCCGAACGGTGCCAAAACAACCCATCAAAGTGGCCCAAGCAATGGGTACCTTCAAAACAACTCGGTCAAACTATAACAAAAGATTGACTCAGTTTGAATAACGAGTCAACTTGGTCAAATCATAGCAAAGCAATTGTTCGGCTTAGTCAAACAAGCAATCAGCTTGATCAAACAACTCTCAAACAACCTGTCTTTAGAATTAAACAAAGCCAAAGCACAGAACCAACTCAACAACTAGCCATTAGGTCAGACAATGCTAGAACAATGGGTCAGCTGGGTCAGATGATAGCAACACACCCTGTCTGTTGTAAACAGCCAATCGACTGCCTCAAACAATGTCCAAATATTTGGATTAATTCACTCAAACATCCCGTCAGTTCAATCAAACCCAGTCAACTCGGTTAATGAATGCCAAAACACCCACCCAGCTTACACAGCCAGTCAAATGGGGCTAACCGTGACAGAACAACTGGTCAACTTGGTGAAACTACCAATCACCACAACCAAACAAGCAGTCAGCCCAATCAAACGAAGCAAAAGCAACAGGTCACACTGGTCACCAAGCAGTAACAAAACACCCACTCCATTCTGTCAAACAACCTCTCAAGCAGGGGAGGCTGTGTCTAAACATTCAGTCAGTTCTATAAAGAACCAGTTGCCTCGATACCATGAAACCAAAACAACCACTTAACTTGGTTGAATTAGTGACAAGGCCAAGTACTTAGGGAGCACCTCTGCTCTGTCCAGCCTTCCCAGGCCAGCAGCGCCGGCAGAGGTGGTCGACACAGCCGAGTGAATGGTTCACTTCTTTGTACTTAACCAGAACGTCCATCAGTTCAGTCTCAAAACATCCAGAAAGAAATCAGACCTGTCACTTGATTGGGTAAATAAACTCTTTAACTTGGAGATTGGGTTTCCCGGAGAGAATAGTCACGGGCAGAGGGGGAGAGAAGCTTTGAGAAAGCTGTTTCTGTCCCTTCCCCCAGTCTGCAGTGGGGTGGGAAGCAGCCCCCAGCAGGATCCATTTTGCAAAGTATTTGGGAGGCGGCACTTGTTTCCAGTGACCAGACCTGCGAGGGGTGAGACCGCTCCGAGTCTGCAGTGACCTGGTGGTGAGCTGTGACCCCCTGTGCGGGTTCGTTAATTCTCAGAGCACGGCACCAGTCCCACAGCACAGCACAAGCCTGGGTTCCAGGGCCCGAGCCCCTCACTGGGGCCAGAGCCCTCGTCATCATGTCCAGGAACTCCGGTCATCGCTCATTCAGAGCTTCATGAGGACAGGGACGCCACCGAGCTTTTACTGTGTGCCAGGCACTAGGCTAACAAGTCCTTTCTATACCCATCCCATGTTGTCTCTACATAACTCAATGAGGTCAGCACTGTTATCACCTCCCATTTTGTTGTTGAGGTTTGTGGGTTACAGAGGTAAGGAAAGTAGTCTGCTGTCACAGATCTATTAAGGGGCAGGGCCAAGAGTTCAAACCAGCTCTAACTTTAGGGGCCATCTGTGCTTTCAGAGTCCTTGTTGGAAGAATGAATTGGCTTGAACTGCAGTGCACGGAAGATGTGATGGTGTGACACTCGGACGGGTGACAATGCAGGAGAAGCCGCGTCGTGTCTGTGTTTGTGAGGTAGACATGTTGGAAGCCTGAATTTCAGTAAAGCTCACTCTCAACTTAGAGTCCAGCCTGGTGCTGAGCCCTCTCGCCCAGGAATACCAATCGGGTATTACTCATTCCCCCAGAGGCTAGTGGGTCCTGGGTACCTGGGCCCACGGGCAGGCAGCCTTGAGGTGTGGCTTATAGGACGGGGGTGGGCAACGTCCTGAGGTCTGCCCACCCCTCCCACTAAAAGCCCCCTTGGCGCCTGCCTCCTGTACCTGGGCGGCAGGTCTGAGCCCGCCACTGGCCTTCATTCAGGGAAAGTCCTGTTCACTCACTCTCCACATTAGGCACAGGCCATTTTATTGAACGCTAACACAAATCACCCTGGCAGGAAATGTCGTAAAGAGAAAAGTAATCTTCTGACGGAAAAATAAATTATCAGCAGTGTTCCGAAGGAAAAGAAACATTCTTAAATAATTTCTCTTGCTGTTGGTATTGGCTGGCAGTGTGGGCCAGCCAAGCAAATGGTAATTTCCAAATTAGATTATACATTATGTCATATTAGTTTTATATTAGAAAAACAAACGGGATCAGAGGAGAAGTGCCAAGGCTGGCGGACTGCGCTCGCCACGTGACCAGCTGCGTTTCCACTGCAGAATGTTTAATGATTCCGGCAGCGGGGAGAGCAAACATTCCGACCAGAACAAGGGCAGGGTCTCCGGGAGGGACAGGAAAGCCCCCCAGGCCAGACTGCTGTGTGTGTGGAGAGCAGCCAGGGTGGGGCGGCCCTTCAGAGCGCTGTCACATCCCCCGGTTTTCCAGGAGTTTGGACCCTCCTGGAGGGGCTGGTCCAGAGTGCTGGCTTCTGAGTAGGGCAACGTGGCCAGTGAATGCTCATGGGAGCAGCAGGTGGAGGTGCCAGTGTGCCGCCCCAAGGAGGAAATAGCCGGTGGGGTCCTGTCGGTGTCCCAACTTCCTGTAGAAGTCCTTGGGCCGGGGGAGCAGGCATGTCTGTGTCTCCCCAGAGCACAAAGACGGATGAAGGCAAAGGAGGTGGACTTTAATTCAGAGTCATACTGCCAGCGCTCCTTTCCTGGGGGTTGCTATGTGCCAGGTGACTTACCTGTACTTACTGTTTACTGCTCACAACCATCCCCGCAGGCCACGGTGTAGATAGAAACGGAGAGCTAGGGGCAGCTTGGCTGAGACTACCTGACTGGGAAGTGGCAGAGCCGGCACTGGCACTGCGCCTGCGGGGCCTGTGGTCTTAGCCACCGCACCATTGGATGACACAGGTGCCAACATGAAATGTGATGTTTCTGTGATGGGGATGCCTGTGAGTGGTGGACAGCAGAGGATGATGGACCGCTGACCCGGGGGTTACTGCTGCCACTGTGGCTTAGACCCCTGCCCTCGGAAGGCCCTTTCTTCCTAAGAAGGTAGCAGACTTCTCCACTTGATTGCACATGACTTTAGGCAAATGTCTTGTACAGAACCGTGAGCTTCTCAAGGGCAGGAATCTTGTTTGATTATCTCGGTATACTCTGTCCCCAACACAGAGCACAACACTGCCGTCGAGGGTCACAGTGCTGACAGGAACAGCAGATCTAAATGGCTAGAACTGGACATGGGTCAGGGGCCAAGGAACCGGGGTCGGGCTATGCTGACCCCCGATGTCTGCGAGGCTGCCTCCCGGCCCATGGCAGGCATCGCTGACCAGTCGCCGTGCTCCTGCCCTTGCAGTTCTTCCCAAGCAGCCATTGCTAACCCATCAGTGTTGTTCCTGAAAAGAAAGCCTATTTGCCTCTCTTGATTTAGCCCACCTTCCAGTTTGCAATTGGGAAAACTGACAGAATAGGGAGAGAGAGACGACTTGCCTGAAGTCACAGAGCCACCCCTGGACAGAAAGAGACCTGGACACCATCTTCCAGAGCACACTCGGGGTGGAAAGAGGAGACTTGGAGGGGCCACTGAGCAGATGTCGGGCAATAATAGTGTGTGGCCAGCCCTGACTCCACGGCATCTGGATGAAGAGATAAAACAACCTAGGGGCCAAAGGGGCAGCAATGCAGGAAGTCCATCTCTGGATGTTTGTGTCCTTGAAATAGTTTCCATATTTCTCAGGAGGTCTGGGTTCTAGTTCCAGCTCTTGTCCTCTGGCACCCTACCTCCTCTCTGGACCTCAATTTTTCCATCTGTTAAATTAGGGCAGGCATGGTGCTCAAGCTCCGGAAGCTGTAAAATCAAACTGGCTCTAATATTCTAGGATTCTGTGCTCCAGAATTCAGCCCAGATCCTCCCAAGACACCACTGCTCCTTGGGGTGAGTCAGGAACCCTGGGAAGCTGCAGTGATTCCTTTGGACCACCAGGGGGAGAGGGAGCATTCCGCATGATTCCTGCTTAACTTCTGTTCTGACCCCCCTGGTGGTCTGGAGGGTTACTGCTCTTCCTGACTTGTTTCCTGGTCGGGATGGAGTACTGGGTTGATGGGGATTACCTGATCTGAAAACACGTGCATTCACTCACCAAACACTTTCTGAGTCCCTCCTCTGGGCCAGGCCTTTAGATGGGTGCTAGGGACCCCATCTCTGCCCCCTGAGAAGCTTGCAGCCCAGTGCGGGGCGGAAATGCACAGAGGCCAACCCAAAAGCAACAGGTGCTATGACTGGGGTAGCGGAGGTCCCATGGGAATGCTGGGGGACCTTCCTGGTAAGTCTTCCTTGAAAAAATGATGTCTGAGCCCAATCCTGAAGGATGAGGCAGAGTTCAGCAAGAAGGACAGAGGGAGGGGGTACGTGCTCCAGGTAGAAGGAGCAGTGCAAGCAAAGGAGCCCAGATGCAGGAGACAGAGTGAGTCGCAGGTAGGGAACTGCAGAAGTTCTTCGGACTGGAGGGCAGGACTGTGGGTGTGGGAGGCAGGGAAGCAGAGCAGAGCCAAGCATTCGTTCACTCGAAATATTTGTTGACTATTTACTGAACACCAGGTTAAATTATGGACGGCCTTGCACAGCATTCTCAAATCCTAAATGATTTTCTTTCCTGGGCCCTCGCCTGTGTGCCCATAACATTTATAATAAGAATTTGTTCCTAAATTTAGTTCATTGCTGTTTGGCTTTTCCTGTCTCCCCATGCGGATAGCTACGCTGAAGGAAGTTTGAGCAGGAAACTGGGCTCAGTACTGGGAATAGCGTCTGGGACATTGTAGTCCAAGACAGGTGAGATAACAAGGGCAGGAGCCAAGGGCATGGCCTGGCCAGCTGGCCTCTGCTCTCTCTCCTCGGGTGCCCATGTCTCTCTGCATAAGGCATGAGATCCTGTGGCCTCATTCCTCCCAGAGCTGCCCTTTTCACCAGCCTCAGTGGTTGGTCCCGTGTCTGGATGTGTTTGCTCCCAAGAAGAGAGTGTTTGCAGGTTTGGAGCCAGGGTGCTACTCAGGAGTATGGGGGCGGGAGCATCCTGGGCTGGCTGGTGCAGTGGCTGGAGTGGAGTGGTTGAAGGGGCAGGAAGGTAGAGAGGATACTTGGGACAAGAACTCTCTGAAGGAAAGTCCCAGAACACAGAGGAGGTGGTGTCTCAGCCAGGAGGCAGGTTCTGTCCCCGACCCGTCTGCACCCCACCCCAAGCCTGTGCAGGGCCCAGACCCTGGGAGAACTGGTGATCCTGTTGGAAGGGAAGCAAAAGGGAGCCATCATTCATTGGGCAATTACAATGTACCAGGAGCTCTGCTCACATTCTTTCACTAAAATACCTCAATAACCTTGTGAGGGAAGGAGATTCCTTCACACTGTATGGTGGCTGGGTCGTAGCACAAGCACAGAGAGGTTTAGTAACTTGCCCAAGGTTACACAGTCAGAACGCGTTGCTGGTGGGATCAGAGCTTGGGCTGATTCCCCAGTCACTTTTCTTTGGAGCGTGCCACTGTGGCTCTTTGCATTTTGGTCTCCCTTCTCTTCTAGATGCAGCACACCATTCCCTATCTGCACATCCTGGTCTGCCTGTCCGGAATACCACCTCTTCTGTCCATATTCTTTACCTGGTGATAGTCTCACTTTTCCAGGTCTGGTTCATATGTCCTTTGTGGAAGGTTCTTTGACCCTTCCTGGTAGATTTGATTTTATTTTGTTCATTCACCTATCCTCAACCATCCATCTCTTTAACCCCTAACTTGTTGCTGAAGGATTTTTGGCTATCTGGGTAGTCAGTCACTGCCTCCTCTGGGATCCCACAGCACTTTGTGAGACAGGTGAGCGCCACCACCCATGATTGCATGGATTTGTTCACGCATCTGTCAGTCCACCAGCCTGAGGGCCACAAGGTCTGACTCTGTCCCTGGCACTGCCCAGCACAGAGTGTGCTTCCTGTTCGCCTCGTCCTGACTCTTCTTTTGCATGGAAGCTGTCTCAAATTTCCTGTTCCTCAAAGAGAATTTTCAGTGTCTGGAGTGACTTTGATGGCATTTTTTTTGTGTATGTGTGTGTGTACCAGGAGCGATGCTGCCAAATCGCTGTGAGATGGGAGAACTGAATTGGAGACACCACTAACAAGTAGTTCCATTTGCTTTCCCTAGGACCACAGATGATCCTGGAAGTGTAGAGAATTCTGGGCATTTAAAGGGCCCTATAATGGCCTCATCATCCTGGGTTGGGTAGGTAAAACTTTGCTCAAAACCGGGTGATGCACAATGGCTCCGGGTGCCTCTGGGGGCTCGTGGAGGGATGTTGGGGCATGAGCCAGTTTTGCCTGGGGAGGGGCTGAACATTAGTCAGTTTCTTCTAGGTTATGTTGTGGTAACAGACACACCATAGCGCGCCCCAAATAGGGGCTTTACAATAACAAGTTTACTTTTCGCCCACATTATATTTTGTCTGTGGTGGCTGTGGGTTGACTGTGGCTCTGCTCCACGTGTCCTCTTTACTCCAGGATCCTTGCAAAGCAGCTGTCCCTACTTGGGACACGACATACTCAGGGCAGAGAGAGAAAGAGAAATAACAGCTCCACACAATAGCTCCTAATGCCACTTTCAGTCACATCCCACTGCCCAAAGCAAGACTCCTGGTTGAGTCAATGTAACCCCTCCCACGGGAGGCGGGGCAGCTACCTGGCAGTGGGTGGTGAGGAAGACACCTCTCCTGGGGAAGGAGGGGCAGTGACTAATCTGGATCAAGAGTACAACTTGTCATAGGCCAGAACCGTGGTGCAGACTCACACCAGCTCCCCCTGCTAACCTTATGTGGTTCAGGCACATGCTTTCTAAGAATCTGTGATGCCTCTGGAGAAAAAAAGATCCCCAAGCTGGATATAAAAGTCTGCCTGAGGCTGCGGAAGTTATGTAGGAGTGCAGAGAAAAGAGGGGCAGGTGCAGACGAGCTGGTCAGAAGATAATTCTACACTTTGCCCAGCAAACTCCTACTCTTCTTTCAGGGTCCAATTTTAAATGTGATCTCCTCTAAGAAGCTCTCTGGGATTGAACCCTGTGAGCCAGGTTTGCGCTCTTCCCCAAGCTCCCATGCCTTTTGCTTTTCTCATTACATATCTGCCGCCCTGTGTGTGATATCTGTTCCTGTGTCTGAATCCCCAGGGAACAGGAGTGAGCTGGAGCCGGCTCCTCCCTGCTCACGAGAGTTAGTAGCACACACCTCTTCCCAGCTCCATGTTCATTCAGTTGCACTACGCGGGCAACTTGGGATTGGCCACCATCGGGAGCATTTGCATCACTGAAAGCATCGGATGCTACAGAGAAGGCAGAGGCAGTTAAAAACTTGAGGTTAAGCCGTGGCCCTGTGGTGCGGACAACACGGGGCTGGGGTGTGTCTTGCTCACCCCTGTCTCCCTGGAATGTCTGGTGGGGGCACTGGCAGCCCCACCACGAATGCCTGGCTAGATGAGCGGCTGCCAGAATGAGTGAGCGATTGGGTAGTGGAGTAGAGCAGTGAACAAGTGAATGTCTAGCTGGACATCTGTCTGTTTTTCCTCCCCGACCTCCTCCTTTTCCCAGGGCCCTGGCCCGGTGCTCATTGCCCCAGGGGAGGCGCGTGACAGGGCAAACACAGGAGGCCTGCAAGTCTTTCTGGCTTTTGTTCCCTACCTCTCCTCATTTTTTTGGAATTTAGAGTGTTTACAGAGGAAGTAAAGGGGAGAGGAGGGATAAACAGAATGTCTCGAAGAAACTTAAAGGGGAGGAGAGGAGAGGAGAGGCGTGGCCAGGCCCCCGGGTCCTAAGCAGCTTTGCTGGGTGGTGAGAAGATCCCCAAGAGGAAGGGTTGTGGGGGCACACAGGACACAGTGCCTGTGGTGGCAGTGGGCAGCCAGGTGTGCGGGGCCCTGCCCCCAGCCCCACATCTTGATATCCTGTAAGGTCCCCAAGACACAGGAGTAAGAAATTAAGTTACAGGGGAAGAAAAAAAGGGACATTTCTTGCAGTGCCAGGTTTAGGCACTGGCGCGTGTTGCCTGCAAGGGGCCATAGAGTAGGTGGTCTCAGCCTGTGGGCCCTGTCGTCTCCATCATGCCCTTTAGCCCCTCCAGGTCGGGGCACACGCAGGCACACGCTAATGAGTGAGTGTGGCTGTGTTCCAATAAAACTTTATTTATGGACACACATTTACATATCTTGTCATTTTCCTGTGTCTTAAAATATTCTTTTGATTTTCCCCTCCAGCTTTCCCCACCCGCCACAACTGTTGAAAAATGTAAAAGGCCATCCTCGCTCACAGGCGGTGGGCTGCTGGCTGGATTCAGCCCGTGGGCTATAGTTTGCTGACTCTGATCCGGAAGACTGAGCGCGTGGAGGAGCCAGTCCGTCAGCAAGTCAGCAGGGTGAGCGTGCCTAGACAAAGAGCATGGACAGCATGAATCTGTCTGGAGAGAGGATGCCCCTTCCTCTCTGCCTTTGAAACCTCTACCCTCTGGCCCTGCTCTGGCTCCCTGGGCCCTGGTGCATTCTGCAGCCATCCAGGTGCTGGCCTGAGAGAAGCTGGGTCCTCCGTGGGCGGGTGGCTGGGTGGCTGGCTGGGTAGCTGAACTCAGCAAGGCGGGCGGCCGGCCATGTTCATTCTCCGGGAAATGAGTGTGGACACGGCTTGGGCCCAGTGGGGCGGCCCACCCTGGTCTGCCCAGATCAGGTTCCCGGCGGCGTCTGAGCACTATAAACATAGTGGCTGGACAGGCCACCTCTCCTGAGGCCCACTGGAGGCGGTTCTGCCCAGGAGGAAAGCAGAATTGGGGCTGACAATTTGACATAAACCACGGGGCAGTGTCCAGCGGCTGGGGAAGCCCGGAGCCCCCCTGCCCCATGCCCCCACGCTCACTCTAGTGGCAGCTGCTCCCAATTACTTTCTCCAGTGGAGCCAGGGGTCTTTTGAGTGGGGAGACACGTGAGGGGTCCTCCAGCTACCCCTCCTGTAAGGGGTGGGGAAACTGAGGTCCAGAGAGAATCAGACACTTGCTTAAGACCAGGCAGTCATTGCCAGACTGGGGCTAGTAGTTTGGTCTCCAGCCTCATAGACAGGGCTCTGGACCCCTCCAGATGATCTGGAGATGAAAGACTCTTCGGTGGCTCCTGGGACCCTGTCCCTTAGCCTTCAGCTGCCCTGAGGCCAGGATTCTTTTGGACCCATCGAGGAGCACTGGAGTCAGGAGACCTGATCAGCAAGTCCACCGCAAACTGAGGGGCCTCACCCCACCCTGTGAGTCTGAGCAGGTTCATTTCTAAATGAGAAAGCAGGCTAGGCGTGGTGAGGTGACTTGCCCAAGGTCACTCAACTAGTCAGTGGGAGAGCCAAGATTCAAACCCAGGCTTGCCAGATTTCGAAGTCTACATTCTTCACAGTGACACCTAGTTCCAGCTCCAGCCCTGGACGTGTTGCGGAACTGCAGGCAGGTCCCTCCCCTCTAGGCGGTGGTGGGTGGCCTCCAAGGGCCCTCTAGGGAGAGCCTGTCTGTGACAGATGCAGGCACACCCACACTGATGCGAGCACACAATTGCATGTATGCATGGACATGACACACACGTGTCAATACTCGTAGCCACGTGGTGACATGCATATCAGCTCCTGTGTCCAGGTATGCTCTTCTCCGAGGATATGTGCATACTCACATGTGCACACACGCATGCACACCCCGACACGCACACTTTTCCACTGCAGCTCTGGCAGGCGTGCCGCCACCCGGACTCGGGATTAACAATCCTCTCTGGGGTTTTTACACTTTCACCTTCTTGTTCCCAACACATTTCAAAGTTCTGTTCAGAGTAAGATCTGAGGATGGGGGGCCGAGGGGCTGGAGAGTGGAAAAACAGGAGATTTGGAAAATTCCTGTCATTTTTGAGCTCTTTCCAAAGACGCCCACGGGAGCCACAGTGAGGCCTGCCGACGTCCAGCCTCAGGCTGGCCCCACTGCCAGGGAACAGGCCTCCTGTCTTCCACCTCCTCCGCCCCGCCCCCCCCCTCCCCCGGCCCACTGAGAGGTCCTGCTGGGGAGCACTGGGCATGCTCAGCTTGGTCCTCCTCAGACCAGGCCACCCCGACTGTGCATGCCTGCTGTGGGCTGAAGACGACAGTAGCTGATGCTATGCTTGCTGAGTCCCACGCACTAAGTGCAAGCCGAATGTTCTAAGTGCTTTACACATACTGATTTATTTTTTCAACAAAGCCTATGTGGTATAAACTATAGCTCTGTCTGCCTTGCAGACAAAGAAACTGAGGCACAGAGAGATAAAACAGTGGGCCCTACGTCACACAGGCAGAAAGTGAAGGGGCCAGGATTTACATCCCAGCAATCCGGCTCCAGAGGCACCATCACCTGTGCGGGGGCCTGTGCTGGGAGTGCCCACTGGTTTCCCTGCCGCCAGACTTACCCGACTAGCTCTCCTTCCTCTGCAGCTGGAGGGTCCTGTCTAAAGCCTGCATCTGGCCCTCTGGGTGATACATTTTCCTTCAGGGTCCTGGGCTCTGTGTCACAAGAGTTCTCCCTGGGTGCAGCCAGGGCTGCGAGGGAGAATGCTGCGCTGTGCAGTCGACCGAGGCCCTGCAGTGGCTGGGGCAGCAGCCACAGAAGTGGACACATCTTTGTCTCCAGCCCTGCTCGGCTGCCCGCTGGCTGCCCGCCTGCCTCTCCATCCACATGGTGGAAATGCTGAGGAACAAGGGCCTCCCTGTCTTCCTCTCTTTGCCCCTTTTCTAAAAATAAGCTGGAAGCTTCTTCTCATCTGCCCCCAATTTTCTCCTGCTTGACCCCAACGACCCTACGCCCTCGGATGAGGCCACATGTGTGCCCACTGCTGGACAGATGGGTTGACCCCTTGGTGCAGATGGTGGGAGCCAGGAGCCCGCCCTGGCCTCTGCCCCAGCCTAGCCGGCCCCTCCAGCTATGCCCTTCCTGGGAACAAAGCACCGAGCCTGCCCTGGTCTGCGGGTGGGGCGAGGGAGAATTGTTTACAACAGGAAGCTCCACCCAGGTTTTATGAGCTGTCATGATAATAATCATCATCACCCACATTTGGATACACTAACCACTTGCACATGTTATCTCCTTTAGTCCGTGCAACCCGTCCTTCAGATTGGTATCATTGTTTATACTCAGAGGAGCGCAGAGAGGTTCATTTACTTCCCTGAGGATGCACAGGGAAAGGGCGGGTCCCAGATTCAAATCCAGGTGCTCTGATTTGAAGGTCTCCCTCCTGTTTGCTGACATCTGTACCAGGGAGCAGTTTAGCAGTTTTGAACCAAGTGATCTTTGTGTTGTTCTTTCGGCTCCCACTGTAGAGGCCTCTGCACGTGCCAAGCGCTACGCCGGGAGCTCCGCCGGGACGCAGGAGGCGGGGGTCCTTAAACTCGCTTTGAGGAGGAGGACACTGACGCGCAGCGATGTTGTCGCGCACCTTGCTAAGGCCGTTCCACAGGAAAAGCTGGCATCATGGTTTGGATTGAGGGCTGCCTGCCTCCAAAGTTTTTCTTCTGTGAAACAATCCACGGCAGTTGGCATCACGTGCTTCATTTTAATTAATGAATTCGACACAATAGCTTCCCAGTGTCTGCTCTTTGCCAAGTGTAGGGACACAGGGATGAACAAGACACGTGGATCTGCCCTCGTGGGCTTTGTGATCTGGCGGGAGATGGATGTGTAAACGGCAATTATGGTGCAGGGTGATAAACCATTATTAGCCATAATAGTTAGCTTTGCACACTGTTTATAGCTCACTGAGGGCCCCAAATGGAAATCTGGCCGTTCCCATGTCTGCTAAAAGTGGTCTAATGGCTTCACTGTTGCTGTAGTGTCACCTCTGCATCTTTTGCCTGGGATTCAAGGCCCCTGTGATGTGGCAGAGGCCACCTCTGCACCTGCCGCCCCTGCTAGCCCCCTGCCTCACTGTGCTCCAGCATTACCATCATGCTGGGCCTTGGCTTGGAGTGCCTTCTTCCCCACTTCCAGTTTTCTCCTGGTTAACCCTTACCCTGCACAACTCAGCTCAAATGGTGACACTCGGCCCCCCCCACCCGCCCCCAGCCAGGCTAGGTGGGAGGGAGCTTCCTGTTATTGAAGAAGCAAGGATGATGGTATTGTGAACCAAGGATGGAAGATAAGGGTGAGGGGACAGATCACTTAACCTCAATGGGCTTCAGTTTCCTCTTCTGTAAAAGGGGCTCAAAAAGCAACCCGACTATTGGGAGATAAAGGCTTTGTTCGCCAGAGGCCCAGTGACCTGTGGGGGTGAAGAGGAGAAGTGTAAGCAGCCTGTGGGATCGAGAAAACTTCCCGAGGACTCGATACTGAGGATGAGCCTCAGATGGTGTGTCTTTGGTAGCTGACACTCACTGCGTGCTCACTCTGGGCCCGTGCCCTTGGCTCACGTTAAGTCCTATAGTCCTTGCAGCAGCTCTGCAAGGCAGTTGCTGTTGTTATCCCCATTTTACACATTAGGAAGCTGAGGTACAGAGAGATTAGGTGACTTGCTTGGGGTCACACAGCTAAGAAGGGGCGAAGCCTGCAATCTAACCCAGGCACTTGGCTCCAGCACCCACGCTCTAACCCCCTGGTCATCACAAGGGGCAAGAAGGAGAGCCTGGCTCACTTCCGCCCAGCAGAGCAACGGTGTGTATAACAAAAGAAAGCAGGGTGAGAGCCCGGGCCCTTTGTGTTCCAGCGAACAGGGCCGCGTCTCCTGGACCCACGCACGAAGGGAGGCTGGCTCCGACTCCACCCACCCCTGGGCTGTGGAGCCCATCTCTGTGGGTGCCCCTGCGCCCCGGGGCACCTCCTGCTCTGTGTGGGTAGGGGCCTCATCTGGCCAGCAATGGCCTGGCCTGCACGTGCCCTGGGGGCAACTGCCCAGTGTTAGAGGCAGGCAGAGGGGTCCTTCTGCTTACTTCACAGCGAGGGACCTCAGACCCAGCGAGAGGGTAAAGGAGCGGGCAGTCTCCAAAATGGCAGCTTGAAGCTGAGGTTCTGACTCGGCGGCCAGAGCATCTGTGTAGCAGTGGGGATACCTGTCACCTGTGTTTCCTGTGCACTGCCGTGTACAGAGGATTGGGTGGGAAAACCTTGGCTGAACATCTAACACCAGGCCTGCCCGCAATGTGCGCTCAGTGTCTGGACCAGAATTCAAGGCTTCTGACTCCCGTCCATTACTTTTTCCACTCTGTAATGCCCACCTAGTCTATTCTTTCTCCAGTTCCTCTCCTCCTCCACATAAATATTTGTGGAAACAAGGAGAAAGAAAGAGGAGGGAGGGAGAATGAAATGAAGGGAGGAGAGGAACCATCCTGATTTTGCTCTAAGGGTCCTGAGTTCTGGTCCCTGATCTTGAACAAGTCATGTCACGTGCCTTGGTCTTTTTCTCTATCAGAAACGTGGGCTGTGAAAACCTCCTTAGGACACAGGCAGGAAGTACCTTTCCCTCAGGATTTGAGTGAATGCCTGTAGAAGTCACCTAGAAATGGGGCGGTGGGGAAGGGAAGTGGGGTAGCCGTCCCCTTTCTGTCCCACCTGACATGGCAGAGGGGAACTGGCTGTGTCCGCTCAGCGCTGCCCTCTGCTGCTGGGGAGCTCAGAACCCCGTGCCAGGGCTGTTTATTCTCATTCCCCAGGCAGCACCCATGTCTCCCTGCACCCATGTTCCTACCTCCAACCTCCCAAACTCCAAACCGTGGTAGGGGCCTGGATGCTAAATCAGTGGAATTATTTTTCTGACTGTCCCCCAGACTCATGACAAAACAAGTGCCCCACATTTGTAGGCACTTTTACTGCCTTCAAAGCACTTTTTCTGGCTGTGTCCTAAGGAGGTTTTCACAGCCCATTTTTCTGATAGAGAAAAAGACCAAGACACATGACATGACTTGTTCAAGGTCAGGGACCAGAACTCAGGACACTTAGAGCAAAATCAGGATGATTCTCTTCCTCCCTTCATTTTGTTCTCCCTCCCCTCTCTTTCTTTTTCCTTTTTTTCCATAAATATTATGTGGAGGAGGAGGGGAACTGGAGAAAGAATAGACTAGGTGGGCATTATGGAGTGGAAAAAGTATTGGACGGGAGTCAGAGCCTTGAATTCTGGTCCTGGGTTTGCCATTGATTTACTAAATCACCTTAAACAAGATATTTTCTCACTCTCTGTCCCAGGTTATGATAATACTTTGGTTATATATTACATAAAATATAAATGCATTTGTTTGTATTTGGCTTTTGGTTCATATTAATAACCTGGGAAAGGAGTTGTCACTTCCATCCTTTTATTGTACTTGGAAAAATTGTTGTAAGAATCTAGTCATTAAGACTTTTTTTTTGTTTTTATGTCTGCCTGCCCGTCTGACCATCTAACCTCCATCCATCCATCCATCCATCCATCCATCCATCCATCCATCCACCCTCTGTCCCTCTGCTCTGCATCACTCACAACAAGAGAAAAGACCATGATATTTAATACCTGGCACAACCATCACCTATTCCAGGTGATTCCCCAGCTTTCCTCATGGAAACTGACTGCCCATCCCTGTTTCTCCCTGGACAATGTCTGTCCCTTCAGTATCACACTCGCCAGTTTGCCTTTTGTGACGACGAGCCCTTCACCAGACCGGGCGGTCCCCAAGCTGCTTCATCTCAGCGTCATCGGCATTGCCCAGCCCCCAGCATCCGTGATTGTTCCCTGACTTCGCAGCTGTCAAGCCCCTCCCAACCCCGACCCTAATTCATCCTCAGCTTTTGGGATAGTCTGAACCACAGCAAGGATCCCGGAGGGTCTGCATGGCAAACAATCGCCTCTGATGGCCTCTTTCCTTCGGAATCTTAGACTTATCCTTATAGAGAGGCCTCCTCACTCCCTCTTCAGCAATTCAGAGAGACCGAGTCCAACCCCCGGTTACAAAGCAGGCAGAGGAGACTGAACAGAAGTGTCGTCCTGTGCCAGTAAGCAGTCCACGGGGTCTGCGCCCGGAGCCCTGCTGCATGGGCAGTGCGCTCTGCACCACTGACCTCCCTGCCCCCTTCCCTCTTCCCAGCCTGCCCAGCCAGGCCAGCTAGCCCTGCTGTACCAAGGCTCGCTGGCTGTCCTGGCCAGACACTGGGGCTGGGTGGGAACTGGAGGGTGGGGAATTTATTTTCTGCCTCAGGCCTGTTCCAGAGCTGCCAGACCTCTGCTGGCTGGCTGGCCTAGCCCATTCTTTCCTGGTTCTGACCAGCTGTGGTGGTCCTCAGAGCCACTCTGAGTGACAGGGGTCAGGCGTCCCCCTGGTGCCTGCAATGTGTCATTGGAAGCTGTGAGCTGGCCCCCCAGCTTCTCTGCTCCCACGGGCGGTCCCCACAGGGAAAGGGCACTTGATGGGCGGGCCATAAATGAGCTGTCAGCAGAGGTGGTCCCACTCCTCCTGTTTCTCCCCACTCCCTCCCTCAGAATCCTGCTAACTCTCAGCCACACTGGAAGAATTAAGGGCCCCTGGCAGAGGGAGGTGGCTGGTTCCCATGGCGGGGACCATGCATAAGTCCTAACACATTGGCACTGCGTGTGTGTGCTGGCCACAGGGAGAGGACCTTGACTGGGATGCTGTCCTGGGACTCAGCGTGCAGGAACTGCCCAGAAAGCCTTCCTCCCTGACTGGCCTCATAGCCTTTCTGGACCAGGGTGAGGCCTCTGGTATTTTTCTTTTTCTTTTTGCATCTGTTAAAGATTCTGCTCATCGAGTGTGGAAAGGGTCCAGTCTAGGATCTGGTTCTTGTGTCTTGGGTTGACAATTCTCTCCACAACCTTGGAGGTGCCCTTTCCTCTCCAGATTTCTGTTTCCTTGTGGGGCTGCAAAGGTCCAAAGAGCCATTGAGTTGGTCACCAGTGACACAGATCTTCACATTTCGGAAGGGCCTCACCTCTGCTCTCTTCCCCCTCTGCAGCTATCCTGTGTAGCTGGTACTCTCACACCCGTTTACGTGAAGATAAGGAGACGGCCTCAGAGAGGGTAAGGAACGTGCTGGGAATCACACAGCGGGGATGGGAACCGAGTCTGTCGTATTACAAAGCCCATGCTCTGTCAGCTTCTCTGTGCCCTTCCAGAAGTCCAGTGTTCTACAGGTCTGAGTGCCTGCTGGGTGCCTGACCCCGCGAGGCTGTGGAGCAGCTGGGGGCTGTGGCCCCTGGTCTCATTGAATGGGGAGCTGCGGTCCTGGGAAAGTCGGTTCTGCCAGGCGGGGTCTCCTGTGCCTAGAGGAGTGGTCTGTGTAGCCAGGGCAGCAGGAGCGGGCACAGCTGGAATCCAGGGACTGCTCTCCCAGGGACAAGAATCTCAGCGACAGTGCTGAGGGGGACGGGGATCATGTCGATGACCCACCTCTGCAAAAGTCCAGGCACAAACTTGCTGCCTCCCCCTTCTTTTTGTGATGATTCAATTGGTCCTTTGTTCCTCTCACTGAGAAGTAATAATAGCTAAACATGTCCAGGGTGCCAGGTGCTTGCTCTGTGCTGTGTGAAGCCTTTTACATGAATGTTGTTATGGACGTCTCGCAACCACACTGTGGACATTTAGAGAAGAGGGAATGGACTTGGTGGGATGGAGGCTCTGGATCAAAGTCTCTGGCTACAAGCAGAGCTGTGTGGACTGGGCTACCCTCTCTGCCAGGCCACTTCCTGGGGAAGCAGGAGAAGCAGGAGAAGCAGAAGCTACCACCACTCCTTCCCGGCCCAGCTCAGCTCAGACAGGAAGCAATTAGATGGGCTCTGTGGGACGTGGGAGAACTCGGGTCAGGACATCAGGGCACGCCCAGCCGTCTCACTGGTCCTCAGGTGGCACAACTGTTCAACAGACCAGTTTCCGGAGGTTCCTGGGAGGTGTGGAAGGGCTTCGAGGTATGTAAGTTCTGGGTCCAGCTAGAGTGAGGTGGGCAACTTGGGGTCTGGACCGTCAGGAAAGGCATAACTGCCCCAGTCTGGATGGGGCGCTCATCTTTCAGTGGTGATGGTGCCTCCAGTGCTCATCTCGCAGAGCACCAGGGCTGGAACTGGCGACACATGGATTTGATTGCTTGGGAAGCCTGCGTGGGGGGCCTGGGGTGGGGTAGGGCAGCAGGGGTGGAACAGCTGATCGGCCCCAAAATAGCACAGCCTGGAATTCCGAGGGGCTCGAGGGCGCCCCACTCCAAATTGGGAAGTGGCCTGGAGTGTTCTCTGTAGCCAGCACCCTACGTGGGTGGCTCTTCGGTGACCGGGCAAGCACCTTGCAGTAGTTGCACCAGGGCAGGAGAGATCGGGGGCCTGGTCCCAGTGCAGTCTGTCCCTGGCTGAGTGGCCTGGGCAGGGCAGGCCACCTTCTCTGGACCCCGCCTCTTCCTTCTGCTCTGGCTGTCTGATAATTCCTGCTCTGGCCATCTGGCAAGATGGTTAAGAGGATGCAGTTGGATAAATGTAAATTGTCGCGTGCTGTATACATGTCTTTTGTCACTACAAAAGAGGACACCCTGGGAGGGTCTATTTCATGATAGTCTCTGGGTGTTTGTGACAAGCCTAAATGCTCTTTGATGAAGTTCACAGCTTCCAATGCCTTCCTGTGACTCCCAGCCTCTTATCTTCGATGTTCCCTGTCACTTCTCAGTAGAAAATGCTTCCTTTGGATGAGTTAAAAGCAGAACAGTCCAGCCACGGAATGAGCTGCATCGAGGTAGTGAACCTTTTGTTATTCAAGACAGAGCCAGAGAAATTTCCCTGGCAGGGAAATTACCCATGGCCTGGACTAGATGTTGCTGAGCTTCCTCAGACCCTCAGAGTCTGGCCATCTGTCTGTAGGGGCTACGCTCCCCCTGCTCCCCCTGCTCCCCCTGCTATGGGAGTGCCCTGTCCGGATCCGGATCCGAGGCAGACGTTCCACCCCCCGCACCTCTGCGCTGCTCTAGATTAAACAGCCTCAGCGCACGCACTGCCCGTCCAGTGCTCAGGGCCTAATCCTCGCCACACCTGGGCCTCCTCTTCTGGGCATGCTCCACTGTTCTGGTCATGCAAGCCCCAGGCTCACAGTTTCCTCACCTTCAAAATACAGATGCTAATGCCTGGCACTCCAGTTTTGCAGAGCTATGTAGGGAGGAGATGACATCAATTCATAGGCACCCCGGAAACCACCAAGTCCAGTTCCATTTCAGTGATTCTCCTACTCTAGGGAGAATAGACTGAGGTATAGGGAGAGGGAACAAGTTCAAGGGTACAGATGAGTCAGTGATAGAGCTAGTTCTTGCATCCAGGTTTCTCAGTGTCCAATCCTATACTCAGAGCACGCTCAAGTACCAGAGGGTCTGACATCACAATTATGAACCTGAGCTTGAGTCTTGCCACTTACTGGCTCTGAGGCTTGGGGCACACAGCCTTTGGGCTGTGCCCATTCTGCAGCCCCAGCTACTCTGCCATAGTTTTCCTATCGGGACATTAGAGTGTCGCTTTATGGAATTGCCGGCGGCGGGTGGGGGGGATTGGACAAGGTCGCATGGGGAGGAGGCCAGACTCTAAGGCATGAGGCTGTGGGTGGCAGCACAGGGCAGGCAGGCGGGAAGTGCTGAGTGCTCAGGGAGGGGAGGGGAGGGGCTGGGAAGTCAGGGATGCCTCTGGAATGGGGAGGGAATGAGGTCTGCCTTCAGCAGGGCTCCTTGTCAAATACTTACTCATCCTTCAAGTCTTAGCTCAAAAGAGCTGCCTCCAGAAGTCCTCCCTGGGTCATGAGCAGAACCAGCCCCTTCTCTCGGGCTCACTTGCATTTTGTGATGCCTGTTGATCGAAAAGCTTTTTAAGACTGTAGGGGGGACAAACAAACCTGGGTTTGAATGCTTTGCTAACTGTACGACCTTGGGCCTTAGTTTTCTCAACTGTGAAATGGGCACTGACAGAATCAACCTCATGGAAGTGCTGTGAAAATTAAGTGTTTGGGTTAATATTAAGAATATGCAAAATAAATGCAGCCATGATGATGATGATGATGATGATGATGATGATGACATTCCTTCACTCATTCAAAAACCCTGGACACACCTCTTCTCCAAGCCCCAGCCAGGCACTAGGGACACAACAGGGATCCAACAGTCCCTGACTCTGGGAAGCTCAGAATCTCGGCCACCAACCTGCAAACCCAAGGTGGGGCAGGTTGCAGTGGGCTTCTCTAAGACCCCGAGGACACACAAAAGGAGGCCCCCAGGCTGCTGGTAGCAGTCAAAGCTTCCTCGAGAGGTTTGAACTGAGAGGTGAAGGTTGAGTTGACTTTGGTCAGGGCAGCAAGTTGGAGAAAGTCACCCCCCTCTGAGAGCGCAGCATACTCCAGGGCCCTGGGGTAGGAGGGGCAGTGGGGACCCCTAGGCAGACTGGGGTGGTTGGAGCATAGAGTGGAATTTTACCAATGTCTGGGGACCGTCTCCTCACCCAGGTGTCCATGGAGAGTCAAGGCTGTAAGGAACCTTCAGGAGGGGGCAAGTTTGGATGATGAAGATGAGTGACAGTGATTCGATGTCTGGGAGGCACTGTTCAGGCCCTGCCCCCCAGTGCTGCTTGCAATGGGCTTGCAAATAGTCCCTCAGGTCAAGGTGTGCAGGCACCGGGAAGTGAGGCCCCTCAGTGCTCTAGGCAGTCGGAATGGCGCTTTACAGTCAAGAATGCCCGGTCCCCGATTTCCAACCTGGAAAGGTCCTGAGGTTGCTGAGTTCTCCGCCATGGGGCCGTGTCCTCTGTGCCTAGCACAAGGTGGCACTGAGCAGGTGTTCATAAATGTCAAAAAGTCAGACTGAGGTGGCCATTCAGATGGAGGAAGGACCCACAGAGAGGGGCAGGATCTCACAGTGAGACAGAGGGGCCCCGCCCGCCAGCGACAGATGGCCTTCTCTGTTCTATCCACCCAGTCAGGTTCCTGTTTTCCCTTCTGCTTGGTGCACAGAGTCCTCACGGAGGAGAGCCCGGGCAGGCTTAGCTGGTAGTCACCTCTGCCCTCCCCGGGTTCTGAGCCCTGACCCCAAGGACTGCCTGTGGGCAAGCGGCAACCTTCCAAGGCCTCCTGGAAGCCATCCTGGTCTTCCTGAAGAAAGGCATCTGGGGCCCGCCAGCCCCTCCTCCGCCCGAGCGGGAAACACAATCCGCCGATAACGATCTAATATTTATACAACGCCTTTCTACCAGATGCATCCCAACAAAGTTTACAAGCTGTCCCGGCTGACAATGTAGTCCAGACCCACTCCCTGGCCCTGCCCTGCCCCCAAGCTCCAGCCTTTTATCCTCAAGCCCCAATGCCAGCAGATACTCCTGAATCCACCTGAGGGATGGGGAACCCAGCTGGGCACGGAGGGGCCAGCCATTCCCATCCCCTTTCTGGGCATTGCACGACAGAAAGACATGACTGGGAAAAAAAAAAGCCATCCAGGGGGAGGTAGGGCAGCACTTGGGGTTTGAAGTTTGGCCAAGACTCATAGCACCCAGCCCTCCACAGCCTCAGACTGCGGGAGGGACACAGAGAGGGCCTGCGTGAATGTGCCTCCTCAGTCACTTCCTCCTGGGCCAGCTCCATGAATGGGGATTTGTGTTCATTCCCGCCCATAAATGGCCCCTGGTCACCAGGGCCGTGTTCTGTGTCAGAGTCCCTGACCACCGGCCTGGGACAAAACCTGCTTTGTGAAGTCCGGGTGGAAGACAAACAAATGATTATTACCTTCATTTATCCCCTCCCCGACCTTCTTGTCTTGGCCTGCAGTTAAGTCCTTTTTTCTCTGTCAACAATCTTGACTTTGTTCCCTAAGAAGGAAACAGCTCCCGGAGGGACTCGCAGAGATGCTGCTTGCAAGAAAACCATTTGGGAGCAGGGTGAAAAAAGACAGAGGTTACAGGAAATGGCAGACATTTTTTGTTGAATTAAACCATTAGAAGTGACCCCCAAACCAGAGCGAGGCAAAGGGAACAACTGGATACATTTAGGTCAGGACAAGCAGCCAAGTGAGGAGCTGAAACCAATTACCATAAATGAATGTTTCTCTTTTATTCCCGACCACCATGCCTGTTCCCAGGATGCTCTTGGGCGTCTTATAAAAACAGATGAACTCTCTGGTTTTGTTCGGGGAGTTATTAGCTAATGCAACTGTTGGGCAATTTATCAAACATTAACACATGCTGCAATTAATGACCAAAAGTTGTCATTGGCTGCTCCAAGGCCACAGGGACTGTCTGGACTTCAGGGCGCAGGGTAGGGTCTTCTCCTTGGTGGGGTCACTTACTTAGGCTGTGGGTGCCCTAAGAGAAGCAGCTACCCTTAAAATCTGCCCCTTCTGTACGATCCTTGTGGATGCAACTCTCCATGGCCACCTGAGTGAGGTGACGGTCACCAGACCTTGGTGGAATTCTGCTCTATGCTCTGGCTACACCAATCTGCCTAGGGGTCTCCATTGTCCCTCCCACCTCAGGGCTGTGGAGTATGCAGGGCTCTCAGCCTGAGGTGACTTTCTCCAACTTGACTACCTGGCTAAAGTCATCTCAACTTTCAGCGCTCAGCTCAGATGCTTGCTTCTCTGGGACGCCTTCCCTGACTCCTGCTGGCAGTGTGGGAGCTCCTTCTGCATGTCCTCTGGGTCTTGGGGGACCCCAATGCAGTGTGTGCCATGTTGGGTTGGAATTGTGGGTTTGCAGGTTGGGGGCCTACATTCCAAACTCCCCAGGGTCAGGGACTGTTGATCCCTGCTGTGCCCCTAGAGCCTGGCTGGAACTCAGATAAGGGGTGAGTCTAGGGTTCTTGAATGAGGGAACAAATGAGTGAATGGTAGATCTATGTACAGCAGTGCCCTCCTGGGACTCCCACGGTCTTAGGCTATCTTTCAGTCCACCGAAGAAGAGGGATCGTGGTTCTCCACCTGAGAGCCACATGGAGGCACCACACGGGAGGAGGAAGTCCTAGGTTTGTGGCTTGATGCAGCTGCTTTCTCTTTACAGGCCTCAGTTTCCTCATCTGTAAAATGGGTGAGTAACCCACCTCTGGAAAAAGGTGCAGTACACGGTTTTGGGGCCATTCCCAATCCAAAAGAGGGGAGCAGGGAGCAAACTGAGTTAAAGCTGTCTCACTGCTTGCCCTTGAGTAATTATAACTTGAAGAAGGAAATTGTTTAGCTTCTTTATAGACTTTTGACTGAAGACACTCTGTGTGGGGGTGGGGAGGAGCTGATCTTCAGAGTCATGAAGAGGTGGGTCCTGCTTAGCTATGCCCTGGCTGTGTGACCTCAGACAAGCCCACCTCTTAGAGTCTTGGTTTTGATTCTGAGAAATGGGACAATAATGCCAATGTCTGAAAATTGCCAAGTCTAGCCCCTAGCCCAGAGCAGGGACTCCGTACGTAGTAGCTTCTATTGTTTCCCCCAATTCTATGTTAACAAATGCTATGGGTGGGTGGTGGGGTGAGGGGCTAAAAAGGACACCCTCAGTCTGTCAACCTCTCTGTTGTTCCTTGCCAACAAGATATTTTGTAGGATTTTCGGTGTTACAGAATTAACATTCTTCCTTTCCTCTAATTCCACCAAAATGTATTTCCAACCTAGCAGCGGCCCCTGTGCCAGACTGCGCGGCAGGCCTTTCCAGGCGGAGCTGTGCTGCCCCTGGCTGGCTGGGGCTGACATCTGCCAGAAAGGCAGACCACCTTCTCAGATTTTCCGTTTGCAGCTGGGAGGGCGGGCTGGCAGAGCAAATTACAAAGCAGACTCTAGCTCCAGCTCCTGATGGGGTGGGGCAGGGCCCTCCTGGGGTGCACAGGGCACTGCCAGCAGCTGGGCTGAGATGGACCTGGAGCAGCAGGTACCCACCAGCCAGGGAACACAGGAGCCCCACGTGCCCTGGGCCAACAAGGACAGCAGGGCAGGGTGCAGGGGAGGCACAGAGGGAGGGTCTTCCTGGCTGGAGGAAGGACTGAGGCGAGTCCTCTCTCTGAACTTCACACAGGCTGTTTTGCATCTCTCAGACTCAGTTTTCTCTAACTGTGAAATGAGAACAAATGTAAGTCACCAGTTCCTTATCTGACATGCTTGGGGCCAAGTATACTTTGGAAGTCAGAGTTTTTCAGATTTTTAGAAAGTAACATTGTATATACTATACTTCATAAAACACACCCAGTGGGGTAAAAGGAGATCCTGTAAACGAACACGTGGTGATTTTGCAGTGAAACGTATGAATAGTCATCTTAAGTGTAAAGCTCCTAAATGGCCTTGTGTAGATTTGGTGTGGGTTTTTTGACACCAAACAAATTTCTGAAAATTTATGGGAGAGCCCTCCTTTTCCAGAGCGTCCAGGACTTCAGAATTGTGGGTAGAAGACTGTGCCCCCACAGTGCCCATAGGACAGGGTTGTAGTAAGGGCGGCAGGAGGCAGTGAACGGGACGCAGCTGGCAGACTTTCGGGAAATGGGTGGTGCTGGCTTCCCGAGACCTGCAGCTCTGGCAGTGATGCTTCAAAGCCCTTTGGGGGGGATTCTTTTTTTGGTAACAGCTTTATTGAAATTTAATTCATACACCAAATAATTCACCCATTTGAAGTATACCGTCCGATGATTTTTAGTATAGTCACAGAATTGTGTAACCGTCACCATAATCGGTTTCAGAATATTTCATCACCTGAAAAGAAGCCCTGCACCCTTCCTTTCCATCCCCCTAGTTGCCCATCCTCCAAGTCCAAACCACTAATCTACCTTCTGTCTCTACCCATTGCACATTCTGGACATTTTATATAAATGGAATAATATAATATGTGATCTTTTGTGACTGGCTTCTTTCACTTAACATGATATTTTCATGAATCGTTTATACCATAGTATGTGTTAGGACTTAATTGATTTTTTATGCCCAGTAATATTCCATTGAATGGATATACCACATTAAAAAACCTGTTTGTCTGTTGATGAACATTTGAGGTGAGGCTGCTATGAATATGTGTGTGTGTTTGTGTGGATGTACGTTTTTATTTTTCTTGGGTGTGTGCCTAGGAGTGGGCTTGTTGGGTCGAATGGTGATTCTGTGGAACTTTTCAAAGAAATGCTGGCCCGCTTCGTGTAGTGGCTGCTTTACTTCACATTCACACTGGCAGTGAATAGAGGTTCCGTTTTCTCCGCGTCCTTGCCAACATCTGCTCGTGTCTGACTTTTTGATTATAGGCATCCTAGTGGGTGTAAAGTGGTATCTCATTAAGGTTTTGATTTGCATTTCCTTGATGACTAATGGGGTCGATATCTTTTTATGTGCTTGTTGGCCATTTATATATCTTACTTGGAGAAATGTCTTTTCAGTTCCTTCATTTATTTAGAAATAGGATTATTTTTATTTTTATGACTGAGTTTCATGAGTTCTTCATGTGCTCTAGATACAAGTGTCTCATCAGATATGACTGACAAATATTTCTCTCATTTTGTAGGCTGGTTTTTTACTGTTTTGATAGTGTCCTTTGAAGCACAAAAGTTTTTCATTTTTGGGCAGTCCAATCTACATATTTTTTTCTTTTGTTGCTTGTGGTTTTGGTGTCATATCTGAGAAGCTGTTGGTCATGAAGTTTATGCTATGTTTTCTTTTTTTGCTTTTACATTTAGGCCCTTCATCCATTTTGAGTTAATTCCTGTATATAGTGTGAGGCACGTCATTCTTTTGTGGGTGGCTACTCAGTTTCCCCTGTTGGGCGATGCCTGCGGCGCTGCAGAGCCCTGCTCTCGAATGAAGCCCCCGGGAAGTCAGAGCTCACATTGGCTGTGTCCTTGGCACCAACCACAGCAGCACAGGAGTGAACGGATAGATGAGTAACGTCTGTACTCCAATGAGGGCAGATGTGCCACCGGTCAGAGACTCTGAGTGCCAAGTCGGACTGGATGCTGCTGGAGACCAACCTTCCTTCTCAGGAGAACACCCTCAGGTATGGCAGAGCCTATTCAAGCTGCTGTTGCGTACCTTTGGTGGTGGGGAGTTTCCTTCCTTCAGAGCTAGTCACTGCGGAGGGGTTTTGTTGACCTGAAGGAAACTCTTCCTCACACAGAACTAAAATCTGCCTCCTTGTGGCTTGTCAACCTCTCTGCTCTTCATCCAGCTCCAACCCTTCCCTTGGGGCCCCCCACCCAGCACTTCAGCTTTTTGGGCCGCCCTGGAGCTTCTGAGATGGGGATGGCTGCACCTCCTCTCCGGCAGGCTGAGCGGCACCCTCTCCTCGTGAGATGGGTCCCCATCTCTCACATCCTAGCTCCCTCTCTGTATCCATCCAGCTGTTTATGTTCTGCCAAGGCTCCCCCGCCCCCGACCCCAGGCTTCCACACAGTTTGTTAACTGGGGCTTAACCAACTAGCTCAGAAAGAATGAGGTCCATTCTCTCCCTTCTTTTGCACCTTTGACCTCCATTAACTTAACCCGAGCTCACATTGGCTCTTTTTAATTAGCCCCAACACACTGCTTATTCAGGTAATTATTAACATTATAATATGCTATATTGTTATATATTTACAGTGTATTTATATATGTTGTTATATATTTGCAATATATTTTTATATATTGTTATATATTTACAATTATATTATCAATGAAATAGTAGAATATATTAATGGTGATGACATCATCTACTAAATGTTTGCTACATGCCAGCATTTGCTCAGTGGTTTATAAGCATTGTCTCATTTGGTCCTCTGTTAGAAAGTCCTTATTGTACCCACTTTAGAAAAAGCTAAAGCTCAGAGAGGTTAAGTAGGTCACTCAAAGCCACGAAGTTTGGGAATGGACCTGTATTTATCCAACTTCAAAGGCCCTCACTGTGTGCTCCATGCTATCCTTCCTCCTGGTGACAGTATTCCCTGGGGGTGGGGGGGATGCTCCGCGTCACCCCCAGTGTACAGCATACCCTCATCCCTGTCCTGTGCCTTTGATCTGCCATCGGCATCCCCAATCCCCCTTCA
This sequence comes from Micronycteris hirsuta, assembly GCA_004026765.1. Lineage (NCBI taxonomy): Eukaryota > Metazoa > Chordata > Mammalia > Chiroptera > Phyllostomidae > Micronycteris > Micronycteris hirsuta. The sequence goes on from PVJI01003176.1 coordinate 40,827, forward strand.
AACTCTGGCCTTCCCACAATATCTCCAGCCTGCCCTCTACGTCTTTATTGACAAAATTCTCACTGGGCAGTGGGTAGAGAGGTGGAATCCTCAGTGTTCATTCTAGACCTTGTCCAGCCCAAGTAATAGTCCTTCAAGATTCTGTGGTCAGTTGGGAGCCCCACTGATATGCCTTGTCTTTGGGGCCCGAGGTACCTCCCCTGGGTATTGAAGAAGCTCTCACCGCAGCACCTTCCCTTTCCTGGTACTTGGCACATCCCAGAGCATGACCATCTGGCACGGGTCCATGGGACCTGCCTCCCCATTACGAGGAGTAGTGGGCTGGGAGTGTTGTACAGATGGGCATTGAGACGGACCAGAGCCAGAGCTGGACCTGGCTCTGCAGACGTGCCCTGTGCTCTTCCTCCAAGGAGGCACTCTCCCGTTGCTAGGCCGGCTGAGCCCCTGAGCAACTTGATATCAGCCTGCAGAGTCCTTAGAGACCTCTAAAAAGAAGGAAGTCACTTGGAACTATTTCACGAGTTCATTAGACACAATTTTAAGACCCAAATGGGCTTTAGGAGGTCCTAGAAATAGCTGGTGGCTTATTCCCAGCCAGTGTAATTTGACCAATTCACTTCAATTTATTATATCAAATAGATAAACTAGACACAATTTCTACCTCATCACCCACTCATTCGTTTACTCATTCAGTGATTCCCTCATTCCATCATCACTGCATTCTGTGATTGTTTGTTTATTTGCCCACTCATTCACTGCCTCTGTTATTCATTTGCTCAGACACCTGCATAGGTCCACTTCCTCCCTTCCTCCAGGTCTTTTTCTCAAATGTCACATTATTAGAGAGGACCCTCATTCCCTCCCCCACCACAGGAAAAACACTTTCCCTGCTTTATTTTTCTCCATAGGATCTTTCTAAATATTGTCTAATTTACTTGTTTTATGAATTGTTTGACTTTGCAGACTATTATCAACAGGGATTTTGTCCACTGCTTTTATTACTAGAGCCTCGGTGCTTAGAATAGTGTCTGGCATGTAAAGGACTTAAGAAATATTTATGGAATTAGTGAATCCACTCATTTATTTTCTAAACCTAGCCCTGAGAGTCTGCTGAAGAGGGGATTGCTTTAGAAGGAAGTCAGGATCCAGGACAGGGACTTAGGATGGAAACCTGTGGACTGAGCTTTGAAGGCTGGAGATGCTTGTGTTAGCAGAGATATTGATGGCTAGTACCCCTTAGGTTGGTGGGACAGCTAGTGCGAAGCAAATGGAGAAGCATAGATGGTGGCCTGTGGTTCAATTGGTGAGTAATTGAATGTGGGGCTGAGGGTGAGGAAGCTTTCGGGATGACTCAGGTCACGTGTGGGAGTCTGAGTGGAAGGTGATGTCATTAACCAAGGGAGACTTCAGGGGCTTCAATAGGAGGAGGAAAGATGATGGCTTCAAGATCTCCCTTTCAAAAGCAACTTTCAATTACAATTTGACTCACATTTTTTGTGTTGTGCTGATTTTATTTTTGGTTCATGTTGCCAAGCACCAAGAGAAGAGGGCGTTTTGGCTGCCTCATTCATCTCTGCTGTCTTGTGTGTAGGTGTCTGTGAAATGTGGCTTCTTGGTGAGGACACGGAGGGGGTTACACAATGGAAGACCCGCCCAGGGGCTTTCCTTTGCCGCGGTCGGGGTGGTCGGCACGGGCTGCGGCGAGACTGGTCTGGGAGACGAAGCATTAGCGTTTGACACTTGGACCCGATTGCCTCCAAATGATTGTCTGCCTTTTGAAAATTATAGGTAAGCCTGCTTTGGAATTTTGAGCAAACATCAATCACAGCTCCACAGCTATGGATTTTTTGTGAAATTACATAAAATCCCCTGAAGAAAAGAAAGAGGGAGAGGAACAACTGGGAAGACTTCTTGGGGGAGGAGTCTTTCAAGGGCTGTTCCCTGATGGAGTGAGCAGACCTTCCCTGTGGGGACCCCCAAGGGAGGGCACCAGGAGGCATTTCTTTTTTTTTAAGTATATTTTATTGATTATGCTATTACAGTTGTCCCATTATTTTCTCCCCTTTATCCCCCCCTGCCCTGCACCTCTCCCTCCAGCGTTTTCCCCCTTAGTTCATGTCCATGGGTCATACATATAAAGTCTCCCTGCAGTCAGATTTTTCCAAAGATGGGATGGGTTGACTTGAAAAGTAGTGATCTTCCTGATCCATCAAGTGTGCAAGCAGAGGCCAAACAGCCAACTATTAGAGAGGCTGCAGAGTGGCTTCCTATTCTGCGTGGGTAGCTGGAATGGATTTTACCTTTGAGGTACTTCCAAGCTCATATTCTAAGCTGCTAAGAGATTTCAAGGTTCAATATGTCACATCACTGGCCCTGGCTGGTGTGGCTCAGTTGGTTGGAACATCATCCTGTAAACCCAAGGGTCATGGGTTTGATTCCCAGTCAGGTCACATGCCTAGGTTGTGGGTTTGGTCCCTGGTTGGGCTGCATACAAGAGGCAACTGATTGGGTTTTCTTTCTTGCAGCAGTTTTTCTCTCTTGCATCAATGTTTCTCTCCTCTCTCTCCCACCCTTTCCCTCTCTCTAAAATCAATAACATGTCCTGGGATGAGGATAAAAAAACATGTCACATCATCACTCCTCCCCTAACCCTGAGACACCCAGACTTCCCCAGACCCAAACCCAAGGCTGTGAATGATGGCAATTAAGATGTCAAGAATAGGTCAAGATGTCAAGAATAATAAAAATGTTCCCGCTAATGAAAACAACAACAAAAAGGACAGAGTTGGTATCTCCTGCTGTTTTGTAATGGCCAAGGAATGAATGGGTCTGGACCCCGGGCATCAGTGGCTCTAACAGTTCCAGAAAGACACCCAACCAGATGTCTCCTGTGCACAGTCCTACCTGTCATCCTGCCATAGGGGCCCGAGCCTGCGTCCGATCTACTCGCTGATTCCAGCCGATCTGAAGGGAAAACAGAGGGCAAGTAAGCGTGGCGAATGCACCGTGAATATACGCTCAGCAAACTCCAGACTGTGGGCTCCCTACAGGGCAACGGACCAGGGGTCCTCAACAGGTAAGGTGTCAGGAAAAGTGAGGGTTGGAGGTGGAAAGCTGGGAATCAGGAGAGACCTGCAAGATTTGGCAAATATAGAAAAAGGGCAAGACTCTCTCACAGTGCCTAGGGATGTACATTTGAATGATAACATATATAAGGAAAAGCAAGAAAGTTATAATGATAAAAGTTAGGGTTGTGGTTACTTTCAGGGGTGGGAGGGGCTTACGGTTGGGGTGAGGCACTCGGAGGGCTCCTGGCATGGCTGGCATGCCTCTGTTTCTTGACCTTCATAATGGTTACACCGGTGTTCACCTTATAATGATTCACTAAACTGTATGTTTGCTTTGTGTGGTTTTCTGTTTTTTTTTTTTTCCAATAAAAAGGTTAAAAAAAGTAAGCCGCACAGGCAATGATTTGTATTAGTCCTCATAGGCCAGGACGTTGGCAGCCCCTTGTCTGCTCTGAGTTAGTGACCTTGACTGGCAGTGGCCTGTTTGGTGTAGCCTCCTGGACACTCTGAAATGCAGAGGTAAAGACCTACAGGCAATGGAGGAAAACGGCTGAGCAGAGAAAAGCCATTGCTTAAACACAGAGCGGCAACAATAACAAGAAAGAAGCCCATGTGCAAAGTTAGCAGTCTCCAGTTAGCCTGCCTCTGCTGGGAACTGGTGGGAGTCCCGGATGGGGAAAGGAACATGTGGTTGGGGGTGGGGGGACTGGGGGCCTGTGAGAGGCCTGCGGCTGTCTCATCCTTCCCATCCCGAGGGCCCCCACTGCCTGGCAGCCCTGCCCTGGGAAATTCAGCCTGTCCCCTGGGTCTGTAGCCTCCTGGGAGAGGTGGTAATTGGTTTCCTGTGAGATAAGGCACAGGAACATATTTAGATAAAAACAAAATCAAGTTGAAGTCCCTCAGGGGGTGGCGTGGAAAGGGCCTGGAGCCCACTCAGTGGCGCCAAGGCTTCCAGTCTGGTGAACAGGGAGCCTGGCCCTGCCTTGTGCGGGACACAACCAGGCCATCAGGCCACCACCAAAGTCGTGCGTCCTTGTGTGCGTGCATGTTTGTGTGTTAATACATGTGTATGCCTGTGTTGGGGGCCCTGGAAGGGACAGGCCTGACCTCTGCTCCAAGAGGCTTTAAATGAGGGTTCCCTAGGTTGGGCCAGGCAGGGAATATAGCAGAGAAACTCAGCTCTGGGAGGTGGGAGCCCGGGCACTTGTCTGAACAATGCTGTGTGACTTCAAGGGAACCATATGACTTCTCTGGTCTTCTGTTGTCTCCCATGAAAAAGGAGGGGATGGAATAAGATGCCTGGGCGTCCCTCCCAGTTTTAACAGTAAGGGACTCTAAACTGGAGGATTTCTGAGCTCATAGTTCTTTGACCTTCATCCTGGGAACCAAAGAGCTTTATTTTCTACAAAAATTCTCCTGCTTATGCTCACGCCTCTCTCCTGGGGAAGACGCTGAGCTGCCTTGACACCTAACCTCTCATTCCTTACAATCTTTGAAGAAAAGCTTTCTTGACTCACTCCCAGAGCCTGAGGTGCCTGCACGCCTTGTGCAAATGAGAGAAAGGTGCTCTGAGCAGGCACAGCCCTTGGTGAAGCATAGATGGTGTTTCTGCACAAACTGGAAAGAAGAGCCCCCTTTATTCAGACGATCGAGCCTGATGGCCATGCACACAGCTTGGGGAGCAGAACAAGCACTGAATTTCAGCACCCACTCTCCTCCTGGACAAGGTGTTTTGGACAGTGAACAACTTGTACAACGGCATATGATGGACTGTTTACTGACCTGCGTTTCTGAAGGGGCCAGACCTCTGTTCTTACTCCTATAAAACAAACAAACAAACACACAAACAAACAGGAGCCTTCAGAGAACTTTTCGTATGATCTCCAGTGTGCAGAGTAGGGCCTGGGAGAGAGTGAGAACAGAAAGGGAGTCTTCCACAACAGGGCTCAGCAGCCCAGAATAGGCTGCAGCCGCCCGGGGGGACTGTTGAAACGTGAACAGTCCCAGCAGATGCCCTCACCTCCTATCCATGGAGAAACAGAAGCCAGTACACAGGATCTCCCTCAGCTTCCCAGCATCGGAGCTGAGTCCAGGAGCATCCCGGCCGTATTCTCCCTCCCTCACTGTCTCCAGCCACGCTGCCCTCCTCTTCCATTTCCTGCGTTTCTTCCTCCCACTTTTCCCATCAAACTCATCTATTTATCCTTTGTGTCTCCCTGAAGCATAACTTCTTCCAGGGCCAAGGGGAGGTGGCCGGGGGCTTCCCTGACACCTCCCCTCCCCCCACCCCGTATGAACTCCAGTAGCTTTCTGCACTTTTTCATAATACTTTGCATTTGTAATTTATTCCTTCAGTTTCTTTCCTTCCCCTTTAGGCTGTAGGCAGCCTGCGGGGGGGGGGGGGGGCGCCTGGCTGTTCATCTGCTACAACTGCAGTTGTTAGCCTCCAGCCTGTAGGTAGAAAGGGGCTGGGGAGGGACATTGCCTGTGGCTGAATAGGTGAGTGCCCTGCACGTGAAGTGAGGTGTACATTAGTTTGTGAGTGAATGAATGCTCTGAGCTCCCCGCTCACTTCCTCTGGCTTAATCTGCAGCGTGGCTCCCTGGGCCCCACACATACAGAAATGGAAGGGACAGTACAGATGGTCCAGGCCCGTCCTGCTACCCTGCAGTTTAGGAATCTGAGACTCAGAGGGAGTAAAGGAGGAACGAGCCTGCCTGAAGTCACGTAGTGAGGGGACAGCAGGGCCTGACTTATGTCGGGGCCCAAGGGCCGTGGAGGAAGACACTGTCCAAGGGACAAGTTCTTGGTAGCTGCACTAATTACAGCACACAATGCCTCCACATGCACAGCACTTTACAGTTTCCAAAAGCCATCACACACGTCACACCAGCTCTGCGTATTAGGCAGTCCACAGAGAGTTGGCTATCTTGACATTCAGTGGGAGAAATGGAGCCCAGAGCCTCTGGGGCTGCTGCTTCCCTCTCAAGTCCCCAGAGAAGAGCACTTCAGGGACTGTGCCAGAGAAGGGCCCCCAAACCAACTTCACAGTGAGCCAGGCGAGCCGGTTTGTGTGTGTGTGTGTGCACGCGCGCACATGTGCATGTGTGAAGTGGTGGGGGGGTGAAAGCATCAGCTGAGATGGAAGAGGGAGGCTGGGCCAGGTGTGGGGTGGCCTGGAATGCCCAGATAGGGAGTTTGGGTTTTGCCCAGCAAACAGAAGGGGAACCATGGACAGTGTTTGGTCTAGGGAATGACCTGCTCGGAGTGGGTTTTGGAAGGCCCCTCTGGTACGTGTGAGGGTAGCCTGGTGGGTGTGAATGTGAGGCAGGGCAGGGGAGGTGTGAGGATGACTTCTGTCCTCTGTGGGGTGGGCTCTGGCAGGCTGCTGGGCAGGGCAGGATGCGGACAGTGGCGGGGAGACAGGGAGGAACGTCACCAGCCTTGCCTGTGGAAGAACAATGAGCTCACAGTTTAGGAGCCGTAAGGCAGCGGGCCAGTTTCTGGCTGGGGACTGGGCTGCCTGGCCCACACTCTGCTGCAATGAATCCCACTCAGAGCTGTCTCCACAAGCGCCAGCCCTCTGGGGGAGGAGAAGGCCAGGCAGGGCCAGGACCTGTGCAGCACTGGGAACCCACAGGGGTATCAGGGAGAGGCATCAGGGTCACCTTTCACTGTGCTGGCCGTGGGCACCGAGGGAGCTGTGGGTGCAAGGTCTGTGTACGTGAGAGACATGTATAAGAGTGTGAGGCTGTGTGTGTGTGAGCAAGAGGATGTGCATGGCACCGGGTGTGTGGGTGAGTGAGATTGTGTGAGACCATGAGTACATAGCATGAAGTGGCACGGCAATGATTGCGTGTGTGACTGTGGGTGTAGCTGTGCGTGGATGTGTGTAAGTGTGAGTGAGCCTGTGAGGTGAATGTGAGTATGTGTGTGTAACTATGTGGGATGTATGTTCTATGTGCACAGCCAGGAGCCACGTGCAGAGAACAGACCTGCTCTCTGGTGATGAGGTCCTCCCTAGTAAGCCGCTTTCTGCAGAGATGCATTTGAAATGGGCAGCAGGCAGGTGGGGGAGATTGAGGGCTCGAGGTGAGGGGCCGGGGGTCCTGGCATCAGCCTGCAAACGCTTCAGAGGTCCTCCCTCCTCGACCAGTGCTCACCTCAGTCCACAGGAGTGCCATGGGGCTGAGAAGAGTCCCTGTGCCACCTCCCTGCCGGGAGCTTGGCCCGCTGCACCTGCCGCCCCTAACCCAGGCTGCCCCCCTCTGTGAAGCTGGACCCAGGGCTGAGGTCAAGGGGCTCAGGAAAGCCTTGCCACAGGAGCGGCTTTTGGATCCTGCAAAAGCCCTGACTGTCAGCTGGGACAGCGACTCAAATCCCAATTTGGCTCTTTCAGTGGAGGAGACAGTCCAGTGCTCGAAACAAAACAACAAAACCTTGACTGCAGGCCAGGAAACATGGCCCAGAGGCCCAGTTCTGTCACAGACCTGCTGTGTGACCTGAGTAAGCCCCTTGCCCTCTCAGGCTGATGGATGGATTAGCGTGGATGTGCTCTTATCTTAAATTCAGAGCACACAATGAGGCCCAACTCATCACCAAGCTCTAGAGGGAAACCTCCGTGACTGAGCTGAGCAAAATTGTTTCTCACAGCTCCCAGGGCAGGTGCTGAGTAGGATCTAGTGCAGGACTGGCACATAGTAGGGCCTCAGGAAGTGCTTGATGAACTGGAGTGGGGACTCATGCCTTCTAGGAAAAGGCCATGGGATCTATGCTCCAGGAGACTGGCCTGGGGACAGGCCTCCCCAGGCTCCAGGAGGAGGGGAGGCAGGGCCTCCACCTGCCCTCGGGATATCTCTGTGTGAACTAGAAAAAGGTGCACCTGTGGGTGGATGCATCACAGCAAAGGTGGGACCATTAAGCCCTCACACCCAGCCCCTCACCGCGCCAAGTCGGATGCATTATCAGCCTCACTTGAGGGATGAAGAGGCAGAGGATCCTAGAGAGAGGTGAATGCTGGAACAGCAGGTGACAGGCAGCAGCAACCACCTGACCTGCCTGCGTCTGCCCAGGGCTGACCTTCCCCCGGCGGGGCAGAGGATTTTCATAGTGCAGCTTCCTGAGAGAGTGGGATTAAGGGGAACTGCTCGGGTGGGCCAGAGCCAGGGGCCAAGGGAAGGCCAGGAGGAAACCCAAAACCTCTGCAGCTGTTTCCAGTTTACCAGCTGGACCGCGTGGGGCGCGTGGTGAGGATGGCGGTGGGCAACTCCCTGTCCCCCTCTGGGCGTCTCTGTCATGTGTTTGTTCTTTTTGGCTCTCAGTTTGTCTCTTGCTTGCTTAAAAATATTTTTTAATTTCGTAGAATCAAGGAAACTGTCGAGGTGTCTGGTCCCCCTGAAAGGGGGATGTACTGGGTTCCCCTGGCCCCAAACCTTCTGCTAGTCTGCAATGGATGCTTGTGCACCCTCACTGGTGCGGGGCGGTGGCTCTGCTGCCAGGAAGAGTGGCTACGAAGCTCAGGGCTCAGAGTTCAGCGTCAGGACAGTAAAGCGCCAGCACCCGAAGTCATGCCAGGGCTCTGGGGACATCCTTCACCTCTTGGCCAGGTTCTGCTCCGCCATGCTCCAGACCTTCCTTTCCTGGGCATATACTCCACCTGCTTCCACCCCAACTCCCCAAGTTCACACAGGGAATCTCCTTGAGGGGCTGGTTCCATCTCTGACTTCATCTGAAGGCAGGAAACATTTTATGTCAAAGCCTGGCTCTCAGGAGCTGACCCCTGGAGACAGCTCAGACAGGAGTGGGGTGAGGGTGAGGGAGCGAGGGTCTGGGCTCCGGAGTACACAGACCCAGGTGCAGTTTCGCTGGGCTGTTTCCTAGCTATGCTCCTGTGGGCAGTGCACCCTGAACCTCGGCTGTGGAATGAGCTGGTCCTTGGGCAAGCAGCAGGCACAGTGCTTGGTGTAGAATAGGCTCTGGAATGCAGGGCTGCTGCTCCTTTCCCCTCCAGCCCAAGACTTGACATGACCCCAGCACTCTCCTATTCTGATGTCTTCCATGGCTCCCTAGCACCTGTAGAATAATATCCCTCCTCACCCTTTGGCTGTCAAATCTGCTTTATCCCATAAGCACTTGAGAGAAGCTGGAACAACACACTCCACATTCTCCCACAGCCATACCTTTCCTTAGGCCGTAGCCTTTGCCAGGAACACCTGCCCCACAACTTCCCACTTGTCCATATATTTATGCTACTTAAGGCCTGCAGGTCTCCCATTATGTCTTCTCTAGCCATTCAGCCAGAAGAGGCTCATTTATTTGTTGCTTCGCTTGACTGTGCAGCATCATGAAGAGTCAACATCAGTGTTAGGTCCTGAGAAGGAACTAGGGACAGAGAAAGAGCCAGACCAGCTATGCACTTGCGTGGCTTCGTCTGGTGGGCGGGGGGATGAGCTTCACCCCTGGGCATCTGGGGAGGAGCAGGAGGGCTGGCTGCCAGGGACAGGCGAATGAAGGGAGGTATGCCTGGGGCAGCTGCTGGGAGCTGCAGTGGGTGCAATTCTGTTCTCCCCGCAGCAGGCCTCCCCACCCAGCTTTCACCACTTTTCAACTCACTGACAGTAGTTCCTTGGTTGAGACTTAGGGTTTAGACTCCAAGTCACAGGCCAGATGCCAAGGCTACTGGGTTACCACTTAGGCAGGAAAGCCTTGCCAGCTCCCACTTGTGTACCTTTAGTCCAAGAAACTTAAGATTACCAATGGGAGACGGACTGTCAGTTACACCCACACTGGAGTGTCTTCTATTACTTCCTAGTTTTAAAACCAAGGGCAAAATTTTTAACCCCTTTAAGCCTGAATTTCTTCTTTTGGAAAATAGGGATAAAGAAGATAATAGATAACAAGGGTTATCAAACTTCAGTGTGTATCTCCCAGAAGGCTTGTTGAAACGGACTACTGTGCCCATGCTCCAGAAAGAAATGGAAGGCTGGGGAGAAGGTCAGGTGTCCGTTGCTTCCTCCTCTACTCCTTCCCTGCTGTGCACTGGTGAGGGTAGAGGCTGTGTCTTCTAGTTACGGCCACAGTGCCCGCTGGGCAGCCCCTCTCCCAGCACTGGCCATCGCTCTCACTAGTAAATTCCTCGAGGGATTGGGGTCGTAATGGCTGGTCCCTGGACACTTCACTACCCCCTGTTGGTTCCCCTATGCCTGCCAGCACCTCTGTAAATAGCCCTTCATTAAATTCTCTCCAATTAACCCTCTGGTTGAACCATCTGTTTCCTGCGGGGAACCTAGTGGACACACTCGCACATCTCTCACCCTGGTTTGATCTAGTACTTTATCCCCGTAGGGAGCTACCAAAGACATGGAGATGAACCAATGGATTTGTGTGAGCTCAGATGCAGGATTGAGGGCCAGCTACTCATTTTGCCAGTGGAAGAAAGAGAGCCAAAGTGGAACAGGACAAACTCATATCAGAGAGCGAGAGAGTGACCAGATGGCTGAGAACTTGGGGCCCCTATCTCCTCAGCCCCACAGAACCATAGATAATGGCTTTAGTCTTTCATTAGAAACCTGTGTGTATGTGATGTGTCTAGTCTTTGACAATATTATAAATTATTTAGGGTAGAAATATTGACATATATTCTAAACATCCCCAAGATACTCAATACATGTTTTATATATTTCACAAACATTTCCGAGTATTTTATAACAAGCTATCAGTTGTCGAGAGTTTCCTATGCATCAAACACTAAATTAACTAATTTATATACATGTTCTTATCTAATTCTCATTTTATAGATGAGGAAACTAAAGCATAGAGAAGTTAACCAACCTTCCCAAAGTCTTGGAGTTAATGAGTGGCAGGTGAAGTCTGCTTAAGCAGTTTGTTCTCCTGCTCTCCCAGATGGTGAGGGTTCAGGGCCTTAGCAGACATGACCTCTGTTCTCAGGGAGCTCGTGACTGAGTGGGAGAGAAGTGTGAACAGATATTCCAGGGGCCCACAACCTGAGCATACAGCCTGATATCTGACAAGATGACAAAGTAATGCTGGGTGCTGGACCCCACTCCAAAACTGAGCCCTGGAGATGCCACGGATTCAGAGATATGTGGATCAGTTCCAGATAAGGACTCTGAGGGGATGCAGGAGGTGGTAGGCTCCTTGGGATATGAGGGTTGGGTAGAAACCTGAAGCAGAGGAGTGTAGGACCTGTGGACGAGGGCAGGCTGGGGAGAGGATTATGTGGCATCCTTGAGTGTCCCCCACAGTGCCCTTGATAGATCACTGACCATCTTGTTGCCACTGTGGGTAGGAAACACCAGTGACAGTGATGATACCGCGTGTAGAGAATGGGTCAGCCCCTGAGCACTGCATCTCCCCAGTCCCTACCACCCCTCACTCTGAGATGCAGATGACCACACTTGATGAAAACAGTTAGCATACCAGGAAGGATAAGAATTTAAAATAAGCATAAATGTCCCCAAAGTGATTAAGTGGGATATTGAGAACATGATGCAGGTCCAAGTAGTTGTAGAGGAGAAAGAAGGAGGTATTCTGGATATGAGAGAGTTTATTACCAAAAATCTGAATAAAACTTCTAAAAGGTATATGTGGGAAGAAGAATACTGAACCCAGAAAAGAAGATGGTGAAAAAAGCAATACTGGGAAAAGAAAAGTACATATGAAGATAAATTTAAGCCAACACTGACTGAGTCAAATAAGAATAATATAATACTAAGTATGATAATGAATTTGAGGGTCAAAAGTCAAGGCAAAATTAAGTTACTGGATATTAATATCATTTAAGAATGGAGGAGGAGTTAAGTTAAATAATTCTAAAGTCTTCGCATTGTTGGGAAGGAGGGAAAATAGTATTTAATTTTAGATTTGGTTAAGTATGGATGTTAAAAATTTAAAAGTAACTAGTAAACAAGTAGAAATAAAATGTGTAAATTTTAAACCAGTAAAGAAAAAGTAAGTTAAAGAAAAGCCTTGGTTAATTCAAAAGAGGACAGAAAAAGAAAATAGAAAGAGAAATAGAGGAGAAATAGGATGAGCATAAAGCAGAAAATAAGATGGTTGACATAAATCTAAATAGATGAGGAACTCCAGTAAATGTAAATGGACTAAAATCTCCAGTTAAAAGATATGAATTGTCATATTAGATTAAAATGAGCAAAAAAAGTCTCTGCTCCTATTCTGCCTATATGCTGTTTATCCAAGACACACTTAAAACATAAAGACTCAGAAAGGTTGAAAAAAAAGTTTGAGGAAGATATTGTAAAGGTAAATAAGATTGACAAATGACTCCTGGATTGCCAAACCAAGAAATGTTTATTAATGACACATTGTGACCTGTTGTGTTTTTTTTCCTATTAATATAAAGATGGTGTAACATTTAGGAATCTATTAACTCAATCTCAAATATTAACAAATCAAAAGAAAAATACAATTATCTCAATAAATTCAGAAAAAGCATTTGTCAAAATCCCATGCCCATTGATAAGACTCTCAGTAAACTATTATTGTAAATGATATTCCTTAACCTGAAAAATGATTCATTAGCCAAAAAGTCACAGCAAACACAATATGTGATGGGGGAAAATTTGAAGTACCCCCTTTAAAACCAGGAATTAGGCAAGGATGTTTGCTATCACTGCTTCTATTCAACATTGTATTGAAATTCCTAGCTAGACGTGTAAGGCAAGACCAAGAAATAACAACCAGACTGTGAGCGATTATGATGTAATGATTTATGTAGAAATCTAAGAGTATCTACAGACGAACGATTAAAATGAGTTGGAGCTCAATAAATTTGCCGGATATAAATAAGATCAATTCATAAAGATCAATTGTGTACCTGTATGCCACAACAAAGTGTTAAAAGTGAAATTTTAGAAAGGTAGCATTTATAACACGAACATGTAACATAAGGTACTTAGGAGTAAATGTAACAAAAATGTAGGAGACCTTTTGGAAAAAATTAGAAAACTTTATTTTAAAGTATTAAAGAAAATCCAAACGAATGGCGATACACATTATATGAATGGATAGGAAGAGTCACGGCCATGACAATATCCTTTTATTTGGTAAATTAATGGCACATTTATTGGAATTAAGACAAACATCTCAACTGCTTGTGTGTGTGTGGGTGTGTAAATTTAAAAGCTCAAAGGACCCATTGACAAACACAACAGGGGTGGGGGGATTGAATGTGGGAAGTGGGGGGTGGGTAGGGCAGGAGAAAGTAATGGGGGAAAAATGGGGACAATTGTGATTGCACAACAACAACAAAAAATAAAAGCTCATTCTCAAATTTATATGGAAGAGTTAAGATTCCATAATAGTTAAGAAACAATTGAAGAAAAAGAACAAGGTTGGGCTAAATTTGCCCAAGCAAAATGTAAGACATTTTAAAACCTGAGTCATTATAGTGACATTGTGTATGCCTGGAATAGATATGGCTGTGTAAGTCAACATATTTCTCCTTCTCCTAGAAATCATCCAAAAGCAGCAAAAAGAATTGAAAAAAATGAACTTTATTTTTGGCAAAACACGGGGACAGGTATTATCTAAGACTCCCAAATATGTGTAAGAATGACCCAAAGAAGCTAAGATTAGAAAGAAAACAAACAGGAGAAAATGAAGGAAAAGTAATTCAGAGAAAGATTTTTTTGGATGAGATTGGCAAAATATTCTTCCTCAAGTTAAGGGGTATGTCCAGAGATGCTACAAAAATTTCTCCTGTTTTCAAAAACAGATGCAATGACTGAAGTCAAATGGACTAAAGAGAAATTGCTTCCTAGAACTGACTTAGTTGAGGAAAGCTAAGGAGTCAGGGCTGCACAGAGAATGATAAGGATAATCCCTCTGTAGAGGCAGCTGGTTTCTGTAGCAGCAGAGAACAGATCCTTCTTTGGAAGCAGCCACCGGAGATTCTGCCTTGCTACCCCCTTTCCCCGACCATAGCATCCTTCTGTCAATTGGAAGTCCAGGAAAACCAAACCCAATTTAGTTAGTGCTAATGAGGATATTTAGGGCTATTATAAAGATAACAAATATCTGATGAAGCATAATATAAGATACTGTAGGAAAGAAAAGAGAAAAAATATTCAGAAAAGTTTATTGAAGGGTAAAGACTTCTCTCAAGGAAAAGTTTCCAGCGAACAGATGAAACTTGGGAGCAAAGATTTTTATGAGTTAAACAAATCTTAATGAAGCAATACTCTATGAAGACAATGAAGCAAAGATGAAAGGACTCAGGGAAGAAAGGACAATATCATAGGAGGAAATAATACACGAGCTGGCAAAAATCAAGAGAGAAGTAGGAAACAAGTCATCCAGAAATGAAGAGAGCTCAGAAAGAGAGCAAAGAAAAACAGACACTGAAAAAACACAGTAAGTGGCCCAGAGAATAAACACGAGAAAAGTGAACATGATGAACAGAAATAAAGATTTTATAAAATAGGATTTGAGAGAAAATTATTGATATAGAAAATAGGTGGTGAAGATCCAGCTTAGGTGCTTGTGGAGTTCCCAAAGCAGGTAACCAAAATAATAGCATTGAAGAATATTAAAAGGTTATTCAAGAAGATTTTCGTGAAATCAAGTACACTGGACTCTATATATTTATCTGGGATGGTCGTACCAAGATATAGCCTAGTAGATTTATTCTACTTCAAAGATAAAGGAAGAAGTTTTTGGTTACCTAGTTCAGTCTGGGTCATATATAAGAGGATAAAAGCTTAAAACAGGCCTGGTTGGTGTAGCTCAGTGGATTGAGTGCTGGCTGGGAACCAGAGGGTCCCGGTTCGATTCCCAGTTGGGGCACATGCCTGGGTTGCGGGCTGGGTCCCCAGTGAGGGCCATGTGAGAGGCAACCACACATTGCTGTTTCTCTCCTTCTCTTTCTCCCTCCCTTCCCCCTTCTCTAAAAAGAAATAAAATCTTTAAAAAATAAATAAAAGTAGAGTTTTCACAAAGACATGTCAGTCAAATTAAGCACAAAGAAGGGATACAAGCCAAAAAGAGTTAAATGGGTAAAAGACAGGCACATTATCATGTAAAGTTTGCAGTTTACAATTAGTATATTTATTAGGTATCTATTGCTGTATATCAAATCACCCTAAAATTTAGCACTTAAAAACAATGAACATTTGTTACCACACAGAGGAAGAAATCTGGAGAGGCCCAGCTGGGTGGTTCTGGCTCAGGGTCTCTGATGAAGTTGCAGGCAAGCTGCTGGCCCAGGGCTACAGGCAGCCAAGCTCACTCACCTGGCTGTTGGCAGGAAGCTTGTGGGCCTGCACAAAACATGGCAGTCGTCAAATGACGGGGTAGAATGGGGATAGCGGGTGCAGAGAGAGGGGGATATTGAGAGAGAGAGGGGGAGAGAGAGAGCACCCAAGATGAAAGTCATGGTATCTTTCATAACCTACTCTTGCAAGTGATATGTATCATCACTCCTGCCATTATACTGGTCGTAAAGACCAAGCCTGGTATAATTTGGGAGGGGACTACAGAAGCATATGAGTACCAGGAAACATTGTCCATAACAGTTATGTATGTTGATCTATGTACAAAATAATATTACATCAAGATTCATAAAACTGAAATGTTAGGAGATATGAAGAGAAAAAACCATAAACACACTAGTAATGGTAGACTTAACTTAGCAATCTTAGTACATAAGGCAAGTAGATAAATAATTAAGAATAGAGAAGACTGAATAACATTGAAAAATCTGTGTTCTAAAAACAGTAATCCACCTTTTTAATTCAATTGCCTTTACAATATGCATGAAAATTAGTATTAGGCTACAAAGAAAACCTTGATAAAGTACAAAAAGTGAAGATAGTTTGGATAATCCTTTCTGTTTACAATAAGTCTAAATGAGAAATTTACTCCCACAGTCAGAAAGAAATAGCCCCCCTACCTGGAAACTAAAACAAACAACAACTATACCAATAAAAGCCTTGGGTCAAAGAGGAAATAAAAACCAAAACTGCAAGATATTTACTCAATTAATTGGGAAGGAACACCTCGTGTCAGAACCCATGGCTCCCAGCTAGTTGTGTTCCCAGGCTGGGGCTACTAACAAATGAGTGGTAGGTCTGATAGAGGCAATGCTTTCTTTTCTTGTCAAAGATTTTATTTATTTATTTTTAGAGAGGGGAAGGAAGGGAGAAAGAGAAGGAGAGAAACAGCAATGTGTGGTTGCATCTTGCCCATCCCCCACCAGGGACCTGGCCAGCAGCCCAGGCGTGTGCCCTGACTGGGAATAGAACCCACGACCCTTTGTCTTGCAGGTTGGTGCTCAATCCATTGAGCAACACCAGCTAGGTGAAACCCTGTTTTCTAATACCCAAACTTTATCAGTGATAAAGTGCTATTTTAGCCTCCATCTGTGTTATTCCCAATTAATTCAGAATTTGGGCACATAGAGGTGTTATTTGTTGGGCTCCCCCAAGACCCCCATACTACTAAATGATCCAATGGGACAAAACAAAAAATTTAGATTTTTTTTTTAAGATTTTATTTATTTATTTTTAGAGAGAGGGGAAGGGAGGAAGAAAGAGAGGGAGAGAAACAGCAATGTATGGTTGCCTCTCACATGGCCCTCACTGGGGACCTGGCCCGCAACCCAGGCATGTGCCCCAACTGGGAATCGAACCGGGACCGTCTGGTTCCCAGCCCGCGCTCAATCCACTGAGCTACACCAGCCAGGGCTTAAAAAATTTAGATTTATAAAAGCAGGAAAAAGGGTCATAAAGTTATCAGTATTTACAGATGATTATATTTCTGGAAAACCTAATGAACCTACTGAAAAACTATTACCTACAGTAAGAGAATTTTGTAAGATGTATATATAAAGTTAATAAGCAAGAATCAATTACTTTCATGTATAAATATAACCACTTGGAAGATAAAATGAAAGAAAACATCTCGTTCACAAGGACAATGACAACGACAGCAAAGTAAACTACTTCTCAGTAAAGTTAACCTGCAGGATCAAGACCTACACACAGGAAACGTTGAAACACTGATAAGGCCACAAAGAAGATTTAATAAATGAAAAGACCATGTTTTTTTGCTAGGAAGACTCAATACCATAAAGATGTCAATTGTCCCCATGTTAATTTCTAAATTTAATGCAATCCCAATAAAATACTAACAATTAAAAACAAACAAAAAAAAACAACACAAGCCAATTCTAAAGTTCATGTGAAAAAATCAAGAAATGATACATTCAGGAAAACTCTGAAGACTGGTATCGAGGGACCAGCCCTACCAAACATGAAAACATTAAAGTCTCAATGATTGAAACAGTGAGGAACTGTTGCATAAATAGCAGGACAGGACAGCCAGCCAGAACAGAAAGCCCAGAAATAGAAGTGAATACACATAAGGGAATTTAGTATATGAGAAAACTGACCTCTAAGCTCAGCGAGGAAATGATTCACTATTCAATAAACGTGGTTGAGAGTCATTGGTTGGCCATGTGGAGAAAAAAAATTAAGTTAGATGTATACCTCATACTATGCAGCAGCATGAAATTCAAATGAATTAAAGATTTAAAAGTAAAAATAGTGCCACAAATATGTTATTTAAAAATGAAAAAATCCTTTTATAATTTTGGAATACATAAGATTTTTTAAAATTATAGCTCAAAATAGAGAAGACAGAGAAACAAATAGAAAAATTTAACTGCATTAAGTAATTCTTTATGACAAAATATAAACAAAAGTCAAAATATAACTAAATGGAAAGTAATATATAATAGTCATATTTCATTAAAAAATGAATTTTCCTAACTCATAAAGTGGTCCTAGGAATCGGTGAGCTAAAGAATCAAGTGCTCTCTAGAAAAATAGACAAAAGATAGGAAGAAGTGGGTCACAGAAAAAGGTTCTACTTCATGCATAATAACAGAAATGCAGATTAAAACTACACTAAGACATGTGTCTGCAAACTGGAGAACCAGGAAGGCCAGTGGTATAATTCAGTTCAAGTCCGAAGGCCCAAGAACTAGGATGTCCAAGGGCAGGAAAAGATGGATGTCCCAGCTCAAGAAGAAAAGAGGGAATTTGCCCTTTCTTTGCATTTTTGTTCTATTCAGGTGCTCAACGGATTGGATGATGCCAACCTGCACCCAATCACCTGAGGGGCAAATCAAATGCTAATCTCTCCTGGAAACTCCCTCACAAACACACCCAGAAATAATGCTTTACCAGCTAACTGGGCATCCCTTAGCCCAGTCCAGTAGACACAAAATTAACCATCACATCCCCGAACCTAGAAACTCCATTGCTAAGAATCAACTCTAAAAATGGGTTTGTACATAGGAAACGACATAAGCAGAGTTCTTTGTAATAGCTAGGATTAGAAGCAACCTAAATTCTCATCAATAGAGACAGAGAGAAAGAGAAAACTACAGTATGCACATTATTTCCAAACAGAGGAAGACCATAAAACTGTATAAAACAATGAAGAAGTTCTTAGTGTACAAACATGGAAAGGTGTCCAGGACCTAGTGTTAGGTGAAAACTCTAGTGTATATGATGCATGACCCTTTGTGTAAAAAGATAGAGGAAAGAACATGTATTTATATTTGTTAAAATATAATGTGTGTGTTTACCTGTTTACAAGTGGGATGAGGATGAATGTGGGAGGGAAGCTTTTTGTTGTATACCTTTTAATTTTGTCCTACATCAATGTGTTACATACTCAGGTAATTTAGTGTAATTTATAAAACTCTCATAAGCAAAAAAAATATATAATATTTGGCATAGGCTCAGATAATAGGGTAATGGATCAGAATAGAACTAGAAACAGACTCCCACTTACATGAAAACTTTGAACACAATAGAGGTGGCAACCCAAAGCAGTGGGAAAATGATGGGCAATCCAATTGATTGTGTTGGAAAATTTTTCTCTGTGTGGAAAAAGTAAAACTGTACCACTAACGCTCATTCTGCACAAAAGTTAATTTTAGAATCAATATGGAAAAATATGGGAAACAAAAACTTAACGCTTTTAGAAGAAAACAGAGGAATATCTTTATGGCCTCAGGGTATGAAAGGATTTCTTAAACAATTCACAAAAAAACACAAACAAGGGTGGAAAAAGATGGATAGATTTGACTACATTAAAATTTAAACAGTTACGTGCATCAAAAGACACTATAAACAAAGTAAAAAGAGAAGTCACAGACCAGGAGAGGGAATTTGCAACACATATAACCAAAAACTGTGATTTCTAGCCAGAATATATAAAAAGACCTACATATCAATTAGAAAATGCAAAGGATCCCACAGAAAAATAGTCAAAATATAGGAAGAATCAGTGCACAGAAGAGAAATCCTGAATCGTAAATAGATATTTGAAACAGTGCTCAAATGTACTACTAATTGGTGAAAAGCAAAATGAAGTCACAAGGTGGATTATATTACCCACGTGTCAGATTTGCAAGAATGTGAAAACCTGACAATTTCAAGTGCTGAAGAGACTTCGATGGAACGATGGGAGCGCCCATACATTGCAGATGGGGTCCTCACTCAGGAGAGTCCTTCGAAGGGCAATTTGGTAGCATCTGATAAAGACACACATAGCATGTCCTGTATGTGTGAATTCGCATATAAGGAGGCATGCACAGGGATAGTCTCTGCAACATTGTTTGAAAGAGTGAAAAAAAAAATTGGATGCAATTTACACATTCAAAAGCAGAATTGATGAGTAAGCTGTGGTTACATTGAAAGGGAACTATATAGCATGGACAATAAAAGAACCAGAGCTACATAAATCAATGTGGATAAATCTCTGAAGCACAAGCTTGAATGAAAACAAAAACCAAATGCACACAATGCAACGTACAGATGATGTATTAGAGAACTGTACACTTGAAACCGATATAATTTTATTAACCAATGTCACCCTAACAGACTTAGTAAAAATTTAAAAACAATATTGAAAAAGGCAAATTGCAAAGGATAGATAATAGAGTAACATTTGTACAAAGTTTAGGGGCTGGCAGAAGAAACACCGTACATGTTTATGCTCACATGAACTCTGTGTAATGTGTGGAGGGGCGTTCCCGAAGAGATGGATGGAAAGGACGCAGCGTACTGGCGCATGGGACTGCCTCTCACGGGGAGGAAAAGGAATGGGGCTGGGGGAGGTCCTCCCAGGTCTCCACTGTATGTGCAATGTTTTGTTTTCAGTCGGAGGGTGGTTATGTGGGTGTTTGTTTCCTTATTCTCTATATCTTCTGGTAACAGACATATTTTAAAATTGCAAAAGATCACTTGTTCCTTAACAACAGAAATAACTAATAGAAAATATTTTTTGTGATAGCTACAGCAACTTAAAAATCTAGGTGTTAACTTATTATAATGCCAAACTTACTGTAGTGCCAAACAACCCCCCCAACCCCCCATTCTTGGTTGGGGACAGTTGATGGTTTCTCAGTTTTTCCAGCCGGCACCTGTGAAGCCCTGAGCGCAGATCTCACACACAGCAAACACGGAGTAAATGGGGTCAGTTATGACGGTTTCATCCCCCACCCCGTGAGGTGGCCTCTCACTCTTTGACTTTGTTGGGGATTTCTGAAAGGTCAGGGTACTGTGAATGTTAACAGAATAAACAACACATCACTTATGCATCAGGGGTGTGGTGCGTGTGTGTACATGTGTGCATGTGTGTGTTGTTTTCATGAAAGAAGAAAAGGGACCTAGAGAGGGAAAGTGTGTGAGCCACGTTGCACAGCAGGGCAGTGGCTGAGCCAAGACTAGAACCTGGGGTGAGGCTCAGAAGGAGGAGGAGGGAGGTTGTGAAAGGAACTGGAGACAGGGAGAAAGGAAGGGAGGGGGAGAGAGAGCAGAGGGAATAGCGAGTTGTGAGGCGGCTGGACTCCATTGGAGTCTGTCTGCTGCCTCGCTTGGGATGGTAATGGAGCACCTGTTCTCTCTCACTCCCGCTTGAGGACACCTCAGCCTTTCCTGGGGGAATTTACTCATCAGTCTTCATGGTACCGTTTCATTTTCTCAACGCAGTGGCATCCTTTGGCCAGCTGGGCACTTCCAACTCACATTGTATTTCCCTGCATTCTCATGGAAAACCACGGGTTCTTAACTGGTCCCAAATACAGAATCAGTCCCTGGGAGTTTCAATCAGAAGCCCCAGAGTTTGGTGAGAGATGAGTGCATGGGCCTCCCCTGGGTCAGTCCTGGTGAGACACTGAGTCCCAGCAGAACGTGATCATCAGTGGAGTGGAGTGGGTCTCCGACCTGGGCACAGGCCACCAAGGATCTCAAAGCCCACGGGAAGGGCTCTCCCACTTGCTGTTGTAGACATCCCCACTGCCCAGCTCACCTGCCCCATCAGTTAGACTCGACCACACCTGCACTCACAGGAGGTGAAGGGCCACTCTTTGGGATAAGGCTGGAGACTCCTTGGTGGAAAACACTGCACCCCTGTCGAGGGCACAGCATCACAGATGGAGAATAGACACGTCACCCCACATGATGCTGGGGACAGCCTCTCACTGCGGCGAGACAGGGGGCAGGACCAGAAATGGGAAAGGGCATTGGTTCCCTCCAGAGCTCCGCATTCTGTGTTGTACAATCTTCACACTAACTCTTCAAGGTGGGAATTTCTAATTCCAGAGCACAGAAGAGGAAAGTGAGGCTCCAGGTGGTGAAGGAGCTTAGCAAAGAAGCACAGTGAGTGTCTGGGGCCAACAGTAGCAGGATCAAGACACAAACCTAGAGACAACTGATTGCAAAACCAGCTCTTTCTGCTAATAGTCCATGATGCCTTATGCTAAAATCACATGGAATGGAGTAATAGTAGAATTGCTGCCTGAAAAAGAGGAGAACAGAATGCAGGAGAGAAGGCTGCAACCACAAAGGCAGCAATGAAATCCTGTAGCAGGCCCTAGAGACTGCTTTGGAAGGACTATCAAGAAGTGATCTGGTCCAGGTCCCAGGCTTCAGGCTGCTGTCTCGGGACATGGGTCCTCCAGTCTGTGTCTCAGTCCTTCTCCTAGGTTATGAATGCTCAAGCCCATGATCTCTTTGGAAAATCACTTCTTCGCACCTAAACCGGTTTTCCCGGCATTGCAACTGTCATCCCACTTTGGGATGTGGATGTTGGCTCCTGGCATGACTGCTGATGCTAATTTCAGACATCTGTGGTCCACACATGAAACTCCTATGAGGCAGGGGCCAACTTCTTCAGTAGAGGGAATGGAAATATAGGGTGGGCAAAAGTAGGTTTACAGTTGTGAGTAGAAAGAGTTCATTCTTGTATTGTTATTTATTAATCATTGTATTATTTTCCATGTGAACAACTGCAAGCCCCCTTTTGCCCCACCCTGTATTTTAGCATCAGGGTGGCAAGGGCACATGCCTCCAGGCTCAGGGCACAACCCTCAGTTGGAAGCGATGGTGCTCAGGGGAGCAGAAGCAAGAATCATTAAGTCATCATCTCTAGACCACAGTTTCCACAGTCCTGTTCTGACTTCAGTGCCTTGTGTGTGTGTGGGTGTGGGTGGGTGTGTTCAAGGTGTGTGTGCATGTGTAATTTTTACTGTATGCAATGACTTTATTCTCCCTCATCCTCTTGCATTAAATCACCAAACCTTACAATCCTAGAGGGAGAGCTGTAGGCCCTTCCATGAATCCCCATGCGTCTTGGACAATGTCTACGTTCCGCTGTAGAGTACACTGATTCTCCCTGACCTCATTCCGATGGGCTCCTGGCCTCTTCTCTTGCCATTCCTAATCATGACCCCTACCCCCTCTTTCCCCAGGTGCTTGCCATTCTCAGATTGTTCCAGGCTCACTTACCTCTATGCTTTTGCACATACAATCTCTTTCCTTGAAATGTCCTTTTCCTTTCATGTGTCTAGCCAAAATAGTGAGAGGCCACTTCTTCCAAGAAGTCTTCCCTGACCTGACCAGGGTGGGTTTGCTGTGTATACCTGTGCCACGGAACTTTCCCACACTCACCATTGCCCATGCCCCACTGTAATTATCCATTTCTGTGTCTGTTATTCTTCCACAAGACTCTGACCTCCTTGTGAGAAGAGGGGCTAATCCATTAGTGCATTTCTAGAGTCCCACCCAGGGCCAGGCACAGTGTGGGTGTCCAGTGTCTGATGAATGAATGAATGAATAAACAGCAGTGTCAGGGTTGTGAAGGCTGGCCCTAGGTACCAGCTGCCTGGACTGGAATTCTAATTACTACACTTACTGTGTGTGACTGTGGGCAAGTTACTAATCTTCCTGTGCCTCAGTTTCTCATCTGTAAAGTGAGGCCAGATAGGAGTACCCGCTTCATGGGATTATGAAGACTCAATGAGTCAATATATAAAAAGCACTTAAAATGGTATTTGACACATAGTAAGTGGCATAGTAAATATTAGTTGTAATTATTACTGCAACTAAGTCATTTGTTCATTTATTCAATAATTGTTAATTTTCTTTCCGTAAAACATTTTATCCAGGGCCATTTCTGTGTCAGGCATTGGGGTAGGCACTGGAGTCACAGATGTAAACCAGGTAGCTCTTGTTTTCAATATGGGCAGGGGTCAGGGGAGACAAATACAGATATTGGTAATTACATCCTGAGGGAGGAGCATGGCTCTGGGCAGCAGACAGGCCCCTCCCCTCCTGGAGCTCACTGAGGATGAGGCAGCTCCAGGGAGAGGCACCTGCACAAATGAGAGCTGGACCTGGGAGGTCCTGGGGTCTGGGAACCTCAAAATCCAGGGCCTTTGATTTTTCATTGACTAATGCTGCATTTCATTGAATGGAAGCTTCCTGTTAAATCAAAACAGATGAGGTTTTAAAAATAATTCTAATTGATTCCATCCCTGGAGTTCAAATCGGTAGCTCTCAGCCCCAGCCAAGAGAGGAGTCGTGTGTGCACGTGTGTGCACACACCCAGGCACGTACAGACAGGTGACAACAGGGGCCACTCTTCAAACACCTACAGTGCACTTGTCACAGTGCTAGGCATCTTCCCTCCTTGATTTCATTTAGTCTTCACACCACCTGTGGGAGGCAAGCACTATCATCAATCAGCACCATTTAAAAGTAAAGAAACTAGGGCTCAGAGAGGTCAAGACACCTGCCCAAGATCATAAGGCTGTAAGTGGTAGAGTCAGGGCTTGATCTTGGTTCTTTCTAACTTCAAAGCAGCACATAATGAGGGATTATGAGAGAAGTGAGACCAGAAGGCAGGAGAGAGTTACCAGGCTTGTGCTGATGACACCAGGGGCCTGAGAGATGTGTGATAACAACATAATAGTGACAGATGCCATCTGGTGAACCCACCTACTGCATAATGTCATTGGCAATTTACAGATACTAAATCTTCACATTATTTCTGTGAGGTAAGTATTGTTATTCTCAATTTTTAGATAAGGGAATTGAGGTTAAGAATGATTAAAATAAACCTCCAAAGTCATATCACTAATAATATTTCTGACTCTCAAGGCCCTGTTTCTCTGTGGACATTACGTACATTATCTGCATGTGTATGGATGGCAGGGAGGTATGAATTGTGACTATTTCTTCAGGATATTCTATTTAGTTCCACACTATGAGATGTGAGCTGTTTCATTAATTTATCCACTTGGTTACTCAAGACCTGCCCTGGGACTGACCATTTTGCAGGTGCTGGGGACACCTGACCTCAGGAAGTCAGAACAGAGACCAAGACAATGAAGGTCTCTACTCTCCAGGAGCTGTGGGCAGAGACAGACAAAAGCCCCTGAATTAAGATGCCGGGAGGGCTTCAGTTGGTTGGGGAGTGGCTATTTTGGTAGGTTGATTTAGGAAGGGGGGACATTTATGAAGATAAGAGCTGACCACGGGATGTTTTAGGGGAAGAGCATTCCAAACATAGGGAACAGCTACTGCCAAGATCCTGAGGCTGGAATAGGCTTGGTGTGTTTGAGGACCAGAAAGAAGGAGGGGGCAGCAAGGAAATAAGGTCAAGGCAGGTACCTGGATTACAAAGGATTACATTAAATGTTTGGTAGACCAGCACAAGGAGGTTGGGTTATGTTTTAATTGCAGTGGGAACCAATGAAGAGTTTTAAGCAAAGGTGTCCCTTGAGCTGATCCAGACTACGGAGTAGAAGACATTGGGGAAGGAAAAGGGGGCAATACGGCAGCAGAGAACTCTATCAATAAGGTACTGCAGAGTGCACGGGAACGATGGCAGTGACTTGAATGAGGTTTCTGCAGCAAGGTGGAGAGAGGTGGAAAGACTGGGGATATGTTTCTGAGGAAAGAGCTTTCTGATAAAGGATGGTGGGATCAAAGATGAGTGCCTGGGTGAGTGGTGGAGCCTTTGCTGGAAATGCTGAAAGACCAAGGAGGAGCTGGATTTCGGGGCCAATTGAGAGTTGAATGGTGAAGTGGGAGCTGACAATTAGATGCCCAAGACAGTGCATCTGGAGTTCATGACTTATGGATTTAGATTGGGGTGTCATCAGCACATAGAGAGACAACATTTAAAGCCAATAGACTGGCTGAGATTATCTAAGGGAATGTGGAGCACAAAATTCAGATGAGCCAAAGGAAAGTGGATGAACCTCCCCGAGTCGGCCATGGTCCTCTTTCAGACCTGCAGGTTGCAAGTCTGGCCTCATGTGGAACTTTTATGGCAGCCATGAAGAAAGCAATGGGGCTTCCAGGAAGGTCAGGGTTTTGTTCAGAGCTCTGTTATTTCTATTATTTCCTAACTTCAGTGTCCAGTGAAGCCCAGTTTATTTATCTGTATGAGAGAACAACAGTGTTCACCAGAGAAGGAGATGAACGAATGATTGTGAAAGCAATACAAACGTGAGGGGCTCTGTTGTTGCTTTGGGGTGTCCTGAAGAGGAAACAAGATGGTTTAGGTACTTTGATGTTCAAAACTGGTTTCTCTCAAGATTTCGATAGACCATGTTAATTGCAGATCCCAAACAACTTCAAATCCATCCTTAAGTGCCTGCCTTTTGATACTTCCTCTGGTCTCTCATGGCTGTGCCCTCTCTTGGATGCTCCCTGGGGAGCTGCTGGGAGGGGAGAAGAGACTTACCTGATTGCCAAGTTTGGGAGAAAGGACTAGGCTTGAGCGATTTAACTTCCTCCTCTCAGGGATCAACCTGCTTGCGGAACAACCGTCCAGGTGACCCAGCCTCTCATCTGCCAGGTCCACACTCATCTTTTATATGGGAGAGCCAAACCCAAGGCCTGAGGGCCTCTGCTTTCTGTCCACTCCTTTGCTTTCCTCCCTGAAGATGACAGGGAGTTGGCTAGAGACATAGCTAGGGTATCTCCTCAACTCAAGTTCACGCGAAGCTCTGGGGAGATGAGACAATCACGTAGGAAACCACTGGGAACAGCTCTAAGAGGAAGGGGAACCCAGACTTGGAGTGTGCCACCAAGACCCCTCCTGGGGTCAGGGTTTGGGTAAACAGTGGACTGAGACAGCCACGGGTATGACACACCACACCTCGCCTCTGGGCCCAGACCCTCACACCCCCGTCGCAGAGCAGACGTCTCCACCGGAACCTCCAAACTCTTGGCCTAACCAACCCCACCATCTTGCCCATACCCCCCATTGCCCACCATGTGTGGAGATAGTGGCCACTCTTCTCTGTCTCCTTCTAAACTGTGGGCGCTGTGAAGGCAAGGAGGGTGCCACCCTCACATCTGTTTACTGAGCGTAGAGTATAAAGCTGAAACTAGAGCTGGCCTGCAGAGGAAGGACCGAATGAGGGGACCAAGGCAGCAGGCCTGGGACTGTAAGAGCAGTGGGGAGGACGGAAACCAACAGGTGGGCTGGGGGTCCCAGCGGGACACGGGGGAGTAGTGACTGTTGGGCCTGGTCCTAATGGCACAGCCCTCACAAGTGGCCGTAGGACTTTTTGAGAAGTGTGGGAGCGTTGTGTGCCTGGTTGCCCCTAATTCTAGGACTGGAGTCAGAAACAGGACCGGAGGAGTTGGCCATTTACATGGGGAAATTGTAAATGGGAAAGATAAACATTGGAAAATTAGGCACTGACCCATGGGCTCACCGCTGGGACAGGGAAATTTGAGCCGAGCTCATGGAAAAACTATAACCACAGTAGGCTGAGCTGCACCATCCCAGAAAAGCAGATGGGGGCAACCATAAAACCTGACCCCTCTGAGTCAGCCAGGCCAAGCCGGGCGCTATTTTTAGATGCTAGTATTATTTTAAAGCATTCCTCCTCCTTGAAATGCTGCCCTTTGCCCTGGCAGGCAGTGTGGTCAGGGCCCATCTCCTGACTTCCCTGGGTCTCCACCTCTCAGTCTGTGGAATGGGGTAATCTCTCTCCCTCCCTGTCAGCCAACATGGGTCTACTTGGGATAAAGAGAGAGTGCTTTTGCTAGAATGCTCTACAACTCTGTGAGTTTGATTCACTTTCAGCCCTGCATTGGGAGGAGAAAGAATGTAGGGTTTGGAGCTAGCATCCCAGTTCTCAAGCGTTCCTAGCTATGTGATGTTGGACCAGGTTCTTCAGCTCAGACATCTATAAAAGGGGGACATGGTGGCAGTGGAGAGCCTCTTCCAGCCTCAACTTAATCCACCTTTCTTACCTCCTTGCTCAGTCTCCCCATAGGTCCCTGTCTGTGATGACTCTGTCTGGGGTGGTCTCTCCCCTTCCCTCCAGTGTCCACACCCCCTCAGCTACTCCACACATGTTCACTGGGCACCTGCCTACTCTCTCCACTGGGAGATAAGTGCTGGGCTGTGGAGCCCAGCCTGGGAACCCCAAATGCTTCCCACAGGTGCGGTGCCTGCATGGAGCCTGAGAAGAGAACAGGGCTTTGCAGGAGGGGAATCTGGGAGCAGGGATTCCAGGACAATGGGGCGATGTGGGCCACGTGCAGAGGGGAACATGCACGCCAATGAAACTAAGCACTTTGGGGTTTCAGGCCCATAAAGTGTAGGGTGAGGTGCAGGATAGAGGGGCCTGAAGAAATACTTTGGGGGTACTGAATTTGTACTTATTCTGCCTGAGAGCGAGAGGAGCCATTGGCTGTTTTTAAGCAGGGGCATGACAGTCACATTGTCATCTTCCCTCCCTGTGGGACCCAACCTGACCAGGGGCAACTTTTCTCTGGGTATTTCAAAGCCACTCTGCCCAGCACGGACTTGTTCATGCCCATTCTCACATGGCCTCCAGGTCCTTGTCTTAACCCTCTGTTACCCTGTCCTCGAGGGAAGGGCAAGTGCTCAAAGATTATGTAATCCAAGCCTGCATTCTATAGATGGACAGAATGAGATCCAGATATGGGTGGATTCAGGACTGGAGCTGGGTCTTCTGACTCCCAGTCAGGACTCTCCCCACCCCATACCTTGCCTCTCAGAGTCTGGAACATTCTGGGCATGGTGGGAGAGGGTTGTGCCCGGAGATCTGTGTGGGCTGTGTCACTTCTTGGGATTCAGTCAGTCTCTGAGAGACCCCCTCATATCCCATCTCCTCCCATCCATTTTAAGGGCAAGTTGCTTGTAAAACAGTCAAAATTAAGTCATTTATAGCAGAGGAGTTTGGAGTGGGTTATAAAAGCCTATGGCTGGGGGCAGGCAATTGTTTTTCTTTTTCCATCTCTTTCGACTTTCTTTTCCACGGCTAAACCGGAATTGTCTGGAACCTGGTAAGCTCCTGAGAGATGAATGCCAGAAAGAGCCCGACATGGAAATCTGTGGGGAGGGGTATCAGCCAGGTGCTTCCAGAAAAGGCTCGACCAGCGCGCTGCGCCCCCCGCCCCCCAGGAGAGGAGGCCAGGCTTCCTGACCCTGGAATCCCAGGTCTGTGGGCTGGGCAATGTCGCTGAGGAGTTTCTTAAGAAGAGAAGCTGTGGAAGAAATCAAGGGAAAGCCAGGTCCTTGTCTTAACCCTCGGATGCCATGTCTTCTAGAGTAGGACAAGTCTTTAAAGATTATCTAGTCCAACCCCTGTTCTATAGATGGACAAAATGAGATTCCGCAAAGGGCAGATTCAGGGCTGGAGTCTGGGGTAGGTTCAAACTGAAACCAGAGTTTGGGAAAGAGAGATCCCCGCAGGGGCAGGAGAGAGGGTGAAGACAGTCTGGCGCGAGCGCGCTTCGGGCTACTGCCCCGAACTCGGCGGGACTGTCAGTATCCCCTCTCAGTGCCCTCTGCCCGGAGTTCAGACTCCGACCTGCCCCTTGGCTGTGAGAGGCAACGGAGGTTATGGCATGTGTGACAGCATCCTGAAAGGTCTCCTGAAGGAAGGGAGGAGTTCTGATGGGCATTGTTACTATTTCTGACAGACGGTGAGGCTGGGTCCTGAGCCCTGGAAGAAGCTCAGCAGACAGAGAGCCCAGACCAAGCCTGCCCAGAGCGGGCACCTTGCCCCGCAGCCCCGTCCTGTGGCTTCGCCATCCAAGATGGTTACCGACCTACCCTCCCATGTGGGAGACCTACAGGCACAGCCCTTCTCCATGTCAGGTCTCCATCCACTACCCTTTCTTTGGGTCCTTGCCCTGTGCCTGGGAAGCAGGTAGAGCAGAGAGCATTTTAACATCACAGAGCGACTTGCCCAAAGCCAAGCAGCTACTAAGCAGAGGAGCCCCAACTTGCAAAGGCCAGTGTTCTTTCCATTGGGATTCTAGGTTTCCTAGCAAATGAAAGCAGCCTGCAGCCACAGAGTTGGCGTCACTCAGTGGTACTTGCTAACATTTCTCCACACCTACGCTGGGCCAGGTGCTCTTCTAAGCACTGGAGGAGCAAAGCATTGCACTTGTTTAGTCCTCAGACCAACCCTGTGAAGCAAGTGTTTTCATCATCCCCTGCTTTATGTGAAAATGGAGGCACAGAGAAGGTAAGTAACTTGCCTGAGATCACACAGCCAGGAAGTAGCAGAGCTACTGTGAACCAAGTAGCAGAGCATTTGAACCAAGGCAACCTGGGTTCAGACTCCGTGTTCTTAAACACTACCTGTGTGCAAGCAAATTCTCAGGGAGAAACATCCTGGGGGAATTTCCCGGAAGAAAGTGGTATGCGATGAGTATCTTATTCTTTCTTGAGATCAACTCTTGTCAGGGAGGCTGGAGAGCCCCAGGCCTGTGGGGGAGAAGGGCAGCAAGTTGGGGTTTGGGCACCGGCTTGTTTAAGTCTGTTGCTGCTGGGGCACCTCATGCGTCATGTGCAGGTGACAAGAGCGGGGCACCTCCGGCTGCCCCAGGCGTCCTTAGCTCCCTAAGTGGCACCACCATCCACCAGCTTTGAGGGCCAGAAACCTGGCCATGACCCTGGTTCCTCCCCCTCCCCTACAGCCAATCCACCTGTGAGGCCAGTCAGTGCTTCCCTAGAGTGCCTGTTGAGTTTGTCCACCTCTCTGCCTGCCCTGCTGCCACCCTCCTGGATGAACAGCCTCTCAGGAGGCCTCCCTGCTTCCCTTCTCACCCCACCCACAATCCATTCTCCGCACAGCTGTTGGAGGGATTTTCTCAAAATATAAATCAAGTCACATCGCTCTTCAGCTTAAAACCTCTTCATTGCGTCTAAATGAAATCCAGATTTCTGGTCATGGCCGAGGAGGTCCTGCATGACCGGCCCCTGTTAACTTCTCCAGCTTCACCTGTGCTGTTTCACCCTCGCTCACGATGCCCCAGCCTGCCTGCTTCTGTTCCTGTAGCATACCAAGTGCTAGTCCTACTCAGGGCATTTGCACATGCTGTTCCCTCTGCCTAGAATAGTTGTTTCTCATTCTTCCCAAGGTTAGCTTCTCATAAATGCCACCTCCTCAGAGTTGTCTTCACTGGTCACCCTCTTGATGGTTTACGGGCCTTGTTACCATGCTCACGCGAAGGCAGTGTCTGCCCTGTACCTTGTCAGGGTCCAGTGTGGGGACAGGGAGGGAGCAGGGAGAGCTTCCTGGAGAGGGGCTGTGAGCTTACCTTGAAGCGAGTCATTTGGATGGGAGGATGGAAGGTGAGGAGGCTGTCCAGGGAGAGAGAACACGTTTAGAAAGGCTTGGAGGGAGGGGATCTGTTTGGCAGGCCTAAGAAGTGGCTGGGGTGGGAGGGGGCTTGTGGAGGAGGATCCTAGCAGGAGGGCAGAGCCAGGTGTGAAGCCCTCCTGCTCTCCCTGCCCAGTGTCATGGCCACGGCACTATTAATAGCACTATCAGCAAGGGCTGAGGTGTGACTGAACTTGGAAATTGGGACCAGGGAGCTTGGTGAGGCCTGGCAGCTGCGACTTTTTGGGGCACACTCAGGGGCGGCACCCTACCATCCAGGATCTGCTACAGGAGCCTCCTCAGAGGTGCCTGTGTGAGGGGAGGAAAAGCTGGCATCCTGGTGAGGTGGAACGTGAGGGCTACATGAACCCATGTGGCACGTGTGTGTGTGTGTATGCGGTGTGGGTCTGTTTGTGGGGTGTACATCATCTGTGAGGTGGGGGGTGCATGTGTGCGTGTGTGCGCACACGTGTGTTTCTGAGAGACCCACTATGTGTTTGCCTCTGTGAATGCTTGTGTCTGAGTCCCAGCAGGCAGGAGTGTGAGTGTGTGTGCTATGCGTGAGGGCTGTGGGTGTGGGGCTGTCCTGTGCACATGCACTCCCTTCAGCTGGTGTTAAACACTCTTTGGACAGCTCACTGGGTAAACATTCAATAATGTAATTTGGAAACCCTGTCCCCAGGGCCCCGCTGTGTGGCCAGGCAGCTGGTGGGTGGTGGCCGGATTAAGATATTAGCGCATTAATGCCATATCAAAGCCCAGTACCCTGGGCCACAGGAGTGTCTGCTGACAGCCGCACGGTGCCCAGGGCTTCGTGGGTCGGCAGCCCCCGCTGCATCCCTCTCGGAATCACAAGGAGGCCTTGTGCTCAGAGCCCGCTCTCAGAGCCGCAGGGCTCTGCAGACATGAGCTCATGCCTGCCAGTCCCTCCGGGAGGCGGTGGGTGGCCTGCCGAACCACCAGGCCCATCCCCACCACAGGAGCCAGGACATGGGAGGCGTGGGGGCTGGACTTTGGGTTTGAGTTGATCTTTTGACCTGGCCAAAGTAGGCACTTAAGTGTTTGGTGAATGAATGAATGAATCTCTTTCCAGCAACTTTCTTGAAATTCCCTAATAGCCCAGGCCAAGTTCCTCTCACCTTGATATTCCTACTGCCTAGTTGTGCTTAGTACATGGTTGGTGGTAAGTTCCTGTGTACTGGATGGATGGACTGCTGACAGAGAGAGGAGAACAGGACTGGAAGTCAAGAGACCTGGATTTGAAGGCTGAGTTTTCCTTTTGATCTGCTTGGTGGCCCTGGGGGAACCCTTTACCTGTCTGGGGACACCTGGCTCCCATGGAACAAAAGTTAATGCTGAGTCCAGCCATGAGTGTGAGCCTCCATGGGTGTGGAGGTCATACTGGGTCTGGCACCTTTTCCCTGGGAACTGAGCATGTCAGGGGTTCAGAATATTGATGCCAATTTTTGTCCAAAGAGGCCCTAAGGTCTGACCAGGAGGGGCAGGAGCCAATGCAGAGACTTCTACCAAACCCAGAAAGGAGGGACACAGGGCTCAGATATGTGGCTGGGGTGTCTAAGCTGGGTCTCTCTTCAAGACAATTCAGTCTGATTCTCCATTATATAGCTGTGCAGACCGAGGCCCAGAGAGGAGAGGGATGTGTCTGAGGTCACTTCATAAAGCACTGTCCACACCAGGACTAGGATCGATCCTGAGCAGAAGGAGCTGGCTTCTGGGTGCAGCAGGGGGAGACTGTGTAAAGAAGGGAAGAGGTGAGAGAAGGAGGCTGGGGCCTCAGCGTGGACTAGGGCCTTGGGCTCAAAAGTGAAGGAGCATTTTCTGACCATTGGGCTGCTAAACAATCACTGATATTGTTGTGATAATAGTAATAGTCAGGGGTTAAAGGATTGGTGATGGCAATAGAAACTACCTTTGATGAAGGCCTCACTGAATGCTGGTATCATGTTCAGTGAGGGAAAGTGATTGTCCCAGGTTACAGGCTAATAAGCCAAGGAGCCAGTGTGCACTTGGACTCCAACTTCTTTACAGTTAGATGATACTGTGGTCTCTTGAGGTGGTGGATATCCTGCCTCTGGTACCTGAGCAGAGGTTGGTGGTCCCATCAAGGGAGCCATAGAGGGGACCCGGCTTTGGGGAGAACAGCGGGTGAGGGAGACTATCAGACCAGATGACTTGTGAGTCTATTGTTCTATTGCTGGAGGTGTCTCAGACTCCTGTGAATCTATACTCTGAGAGTCGAGGATTTTAAGGATTCGTGTTGACTTCTACCAGATATCACCATCATTTACAACTCCAACCTTGAAGGGAACTGCTGATAAAAGCAAGGAAAGTGTCTCAGAGGCCCATGTCTACTTTGCAGCCTAGGGAGGGGTCATGTCCAACAGCCAATGAGGGACAGAATGAAGAGGGCATCCTCTCTGCTTCTGGGGACTCTTGATTCTTGGGATCCTAGTTTTTCAGAGTTGGAGGATTCCCTGGAGGTTACTGACTTGAGGCTTGTCCACATCAGTACAATTCATTTTACTTTAATTCATTTTCACTCCAGTCAGCTCAACTTATTTCAGCTCAACCCAGCTTAACTCAGCATCATGAAATTCAACGCATCTCATCTCGACCTGCCACAAGTCAAACTCAGTCGATGCAACCCAACCCAACCCAAACCAGTCGATCAAACTCCAGTCAACTCACCTCAACTCATTGCATCTCACATCACATTCCAAGCAGGAGAAAGTGCCTGAGCAAAAATAGGGAAGCCAGAGTGCTTGCATGGGTGACACTGGGGACAAGAATACGGTAAGCTAGGTCAGCACACCGGGACAGAAAACATGAAGATGGCACAGATTTGGAGGGACCGGGGGCCCTTGTTGCCACAGCTGCCATGCCGGGTTTGCCCACATTCACTGGCTGCTGCTGAGAGTTCCTTGGAGGAGCTTGACTCCAGAGACAGGAGAACCTCGGATCTCTGCCCTCAAGTTATAAGGAGGCTCATGCTAGAATCCCAGCAGGGCTGTTAAGGAGGACATTGTAAGGGAGGCCCCACCACAGTCCCCTCGCACACAGGCTTTCATGGAAAAACCAGTGAAGCTCCTCACAGCTCAGCAGAAGCCAAGGTTGCCTTCCTTTTCTAGGAGCTCCAGAACAAAAGGAAATAAGTGCCCTAAGCAACCTGGGGACCCCCCCCCCCCACACATATATGGCTGCCATCTTGATTCACCCTGCTGTTTAGTAGCTCTGTCTGTTGTCCAGCAGAGCACTGTGTTTCTCTGGACCTCAGTCTCCACCATCTGTCAAACTGAGCTCTCACATGGTATTATTCTGTCCAATCAGGTGATTTGAACTTAGCATCAAGCACAGTGCCTGGCACCCAGCAGCCAGTGACCAAATGACTTCCTAACCAATGGGTAGGCATGGGGCTATGAAGAATGACAACTCTGGTGAGTATCCCAGCTCTGCTACTTATGCTATCCACGTGACCTTGGAAAAATGGCACGCCCTCTTCTTAGCTTCAATTTTCTCAAGTGAAGACAATACAGCATTTATCTCATAGCATTAATAGATCAGTTGAATGTACTTAGCATAGATCCTGGAACTCAGTACTCAATAAATACTTTTATTATTATTTACCTCCTATCCTAGAGGTAAATTGATAAAATGACAGGGCCTCCACTTCTCCACCTGTCAAGTAGGTGTGCTTATCACTCTTCTCTGATATTCTGGGCCTTCCAGGTTGTGCTGACTCATGCATCTCAAGGTCAGGTAAAGGCAGGGGCACATGGGTTGCGGGTGGTTTCCAGTCTGCTGGGGTGAGGCTCTGAGAGTTCCTGAACCACAACCCCAGAAGGCCCTGGGGAAGCCCCTAGCCCTTCTTGCCTCTGCCCTCCCCCAGCGCTGCCATGGGAACCATGCAAGCCAGTGTGCAGCAGCTTGTGATAAATATGCATGAATGGGCTGTGGTCAGGGCCCCTCTTGGAGTCCATTTGGGGCACCTCAGTGAGCTAATTGAGGGTGGCCATTGTCCCTGCACTCCCAGTGCCTGGGCCCCATTTTCACATTCAAGTGCCTGGCCTTGGTTTAAAGTGGCCGAGTGGCGGGTGCTATTTTTATTCAACAAAAGCCCCTTGAGGGGATGGATGGAGAACTCTGTGGGCCAGCCCATTGCCTGAGCCCGCTCCTGTCCAGGGCCAGGGGAGGGGGTCACAGACCACCTGATTGCAATTGAGGTGGAGGCCGCAGGATAGGCACAATGGATGTTCAAGAGGTCCGTTCAGCTATTGGGATGAATAGAGTAGACGCTTTCCCTTCAACCCCCCATTAGAGCCTGGTATAATTTCCCCTGACTAGGGGGAGGGTGGGCTCTTCAGGATGAGAAGGGGAAGAGGAGAGGATGGGCCATAATAAAGCCAGAAGCTCTTTGAAACCCAACCAAAAGGCCCTGGTCCTTTACCCACTCCCCTACCAGGAAAATGTCCATTTATCTTGATGGCACAAGTGCCTTCATGAGGGGCAGGAGAGCCCGGGGACTACAGGGGGAGGAGGAGAGTGTAGTTGAGACTTGGGGTGTCTCACCCACACCCACAGCTTTCATCAAGAAGGGCTCTTAGCTAAAAGGTAAGGAGGAAGAGAACAGTGAGAGCCCCCATATGCATATGCACCCACCCACTCAGTGGTGGCCACCTTCAAACATAGGGCTAAAAGCCAGGGTGGTCCACAGAGGTCAGCTCTGAATAATAGCTGTAAAAGAAGTGGTACTAGTAGGGAGGAAGGGGGGAGAGGCCGGGGTGGGGTTCACTCTCATTCCAGCCCCCATCGGGGAGCACAAAACTTGTGGCAAGGCTGGTGTCCTGAGCACCTCTGCCAGCACTCCCTAAATCTCCCTAGCCCATAAGGGATGGATCACTCCTCCAGGTTATCAGTGAAGAGACTGAGCTCAGAAAGCTGAAATGGCTTGCTCAAGATCAGGCACCAAAAGGCAGCAGGGCCCAGCAGAGGGGACAATGGCCTTGGAGGCATCCACTGGCTCTGGCTGTGAACCCTGTCTCAGCCACCAGAGCCCTAGGAAATTGAGTATGCTTAGAAATCAGAAAAGGAAGTGGCCTATGAAGAGGACAGCAGGAGAATTGGAATAAACAGTGTCCCAGAAACCAAGAGAAGAAAGAATTTCAAGAACGAGGAAATGGTCAACAGCAGTTGCTACAGCTAAGCTGAGGTACTAATTCATACTAAGAAGTGGGTGGTTGATAGAGCAAGGAGGACATTCAGAGATTACTAAGCACAACTTCCATATTGTGAGGGGATGTGAAAACTAAGGTCCAAAGAAGTGAAGGGATTAACCTAGGATAGCACAAAATTAATATCAGGGTTGTAACTTGAATGCCATTCAAGGTTTCTGTGAGTGGCAGTCCTCCTGGAGACAACGTTTGAGGCCTTCTACAACTTTCCTAAGATAACAACCATTAACATCTTGCTTCAAGAATTCTCTGTGGTTGGCCCTGACTAGTGTGGCTCAATGGGTTGGGTGTTGTCCTGTGGACTGAAAGCTTGCTGGTTCGATTCCCAGTCAGGACACAGGCTTGGGTTGTGGTCCAGGTTCCTGGCTGGGAGTCTTGCAAGAGGAAACAGATCAATGTTTTCTCTCTCACATCGAGATTTCTCTCCCTCTCTTTCTCCTTCCATTCTCCTCTACCTAAAAATAAATAAATAAAAATCTTTTTAAAAAAAGTTCTCTGTGGTAGGATTTGAGTTGATGAGGAATATTTTTGGTGCAGGAACAAACCATGGGAGGCATATTGAAGCTTTGTCTTCTAGTCCCCCAGCCTGGTGGGCAGTGGCCACACAGAGGGCCAGCCCATATTTTGAGGCCAAAACACACATGGACAAAAATCCCACAAATGGTAAATTCAGGGAGTTTAGTCATTAAATCTCAACGAGAAAGAAAAAAAATCCAGATAAAGGAGAAAGTTGAGAATGTTTTGGAGAAGAAAGTGAGGGGGGTAAGGGTGATTGAAGAGTGTCACCTTCCTGCCTTGTAGAGTTGTCACAGTCCAGAGAAAAGGGGTCATAGTCTGGGTGGTTCATGTGCCCGGAGGGCCAGGATGGCATCACAGACACTTAGGTGTCAGCCATACATTAGGAAGAGCTTAGCAGTCAGAACTACCCTATGGTGGAGATAGTGAGGCTCCCATAAACCAGGGTATGCCGGCAGGAACTGGTACCTGCTGGGATGATATCTACAGGATGGAGAATAGGCAAGATGCCTCCATATTCTTTTTATCAAAATCTGGAGTTTTCTCAGACACAGAGTGATTTGACTTTGCTGAGTGAAATGAAACCACCTGGAACTGCTTGGTAAATAACCACCAGGGGAAAGGCCTCCCATTGTGCCAGGCCAGGAGGAATGTCCACAGGGAGCCTTGGTGGATGGGCCAGACCACAGTCTTGGCAAGACCAGTTTATTCCATCACAACTGACAGGCGTTGCTAGGATGGAAGAACTCCAGGGGCTCTTCAAAAGAAACTGGGCCTTTGGGATTTATGGCAGTGCACAGGGGTGGTTCTGGGCACAGCTAGATCCCTGTCCCTCACCAGTGGGGAGATGGCCAGGTGTGTGTGGGGGAGTGCGCTCAGCAGGGCTCCTGCCGGACCATCAGCTGGTAGGTAGGTCAAAAAGTATCCTATTGAGCAACTGCTATGTGCTGGGTGCTGTGCCAGGACCTGGGCTACGCAGTGAACAAGAGAAAGCTGGCCCTTGCTCTCCAAGTTCTGCAGGCAGACACATAAATGCAGTAAGAGGTAACCCTAACATAGACCTTACTCTCTATCAGACCCTATTCTAAATGCTTCTACCAGTCTGGTTAAGAGAGGTATGTTGCAGTAACAAATAGCCCCACAAATCTCTATGGCTTAAAACAGCAAAGGCTTATTTCTGATTCATATCACATGTTTCTTACGAGTCAGCACAAGTGCACAGCACTTCCTCCTCACTCGGGGACCCAGGCTGAGGGAGAGACAGGACAAAGGGATGTGGCAAATTGCAGTGTTTTCTAAAGCTTCCTCCTGGAAGTGGTGCACATACCTCTGCTCACATTTCATCAGCCAAAGCAAGCTATATGGTCACATTGAACTTCATGGCGATGGGAGGCTCAGTCCTTCCATGTGCCCAAAGAAAGAGAGAACTGGGGTATCTGTGAACAGCCCTGGTGACTGCCACCTGGCCGTACGTCCAGTATGAATTTTAACTGTACCTCAGCCGATGGAAGAGGTAATTAAATTATCTTCACTTTACTGATAAGGATTCTGAGGTGCAGAGAAGTCAAAGGACCGTCCCAAGGACACAGAGCTGGTAAGTGGCGGAGCTGAGAGGTGAAGTGGGAAGTCTAGCTCCAGGTCCATGTTCTTAACTGCCATGCTTCACTGCCTTGCATAGAAACAGGAAGGACAGGAAAATGTAATTGCAATGGCCAAGGGGAAGGTCACAGGGTTACGAGAATTTATTGCAGGGACCCCAGCCCTGTGTGGTGTGGTGGTCGAAGATGCCTCTAAGGAAGTGATCTTTGGCATAAGCCAGGAGGAGTGAGCTCGTATCGCCTGGGTGAGGTGAGAAGAGTGGGCGTCCTGGGCTGAGGGAAGGGCAGCTGTGATGCTCAGGGAGGGAGGGAACATGGCACACTGGAGAGCCTCGCAGCCAGAGCTCGGCAGGTGAGGTGCCAGTGCACACTGAATAGGATGCCACCATCAGGTAATCAGTGCAGAGATTTAGAGGAGCTGGAGTGGGGATGAGGGGTGTGGGGGCAAGTGAGAGCATAAGGGAGGCTCCAGCCTAGAGCATCAGGGAGGCTTTGTCAGAGGAGGTGACATCTAAGCAGGAGAAACAGGTAGGGGATCATGACCATGATCCAGGAAGAAGGGACAGTATAACAAAAGCCAGGAGGGAGGAGGGGGCTTGGAGGGCCCACTGAAGGATGGTGGGCTCTACCTACATGGTGAGAGGCGAGGCAGGGACGAGAAGAGACTCACAGCAGAGGGGGCGTCTCTGCTTCTCTTCATCCAGGATCCTGGGAATTTGGGCCCTCAGGGCAGAAAAAGGACTGACCTGAGACACTGAGAATGTTCTGTGTGCTGGCCTTGGACTTGGAGCACTCCCAGCCCTTATCTCCTGGGTGGAATCCCTGGCATTTTGGGCTAACAGAGGTGGGCTGTGTCCTTCTGCCAGTGTGCTCTGTTCTTACCTGACTTATCTGTCCAGCTGCTGCCACGTGGCTCTGGGTGTCAGCCTGGACTCCACAGACTGATGGCACCAGGAATGCCATCTCTGCCTGCTCTGTTCTCTGTCCCAGAGGGCCACCAGGACCTTTTTCTTGGCAAGTGAACTAGGAGAAAGCCCAGTGTTCCATCAGAGAATGAAGCCTGGGTCCCTAAGGGGGCAGCTTTGTGTCTCTGGGCAGAGCTACCAATCCTACATCCTGGAGACATGCCCACCTCTGCTCAGACCACTCCTCTTCCCTGAGCTAGGACTGACCAGGTCTTCAACTGTAGGGATATTTGCCCGATTATGATACAGAGACAATCACCTCAATTTAAGTCAATTTGTCTTTTTTTAATAGTAAATTTTTTATATTTAGAATTAGCCAACTGGATGCAGTTTAGATGATCGCAATTTTGTTTTGCAGCACGCAAAAACATCATAGTCTGAGCCAGTTGAATATAGGCCTTCTTCTCCCCATCAGGCCTGGTCGGGGTGTTGAGCTCAGCCACGCCAATGTCATAGAGCTTCTTCACAGCCTGTTTATCTGGTGTTCGCTGGCCTTGACATCCACGGTGAACACAGTGTATTGTCTTCTGTCTTCCTCATGGCTGACTCAGTAGTTGAGGGGGGAACTTCATGATAGCATAGTGGTCAAGCTTGTTTCTCCTGGGGGCACTTTTCTGGGGATATTTAGGCTGCCTTCGGAGACACGGTGTCTTAGGCCTCTGGAAGGCAGGTGATGTGCAGATTTTTTTTTTTTCTTGTGGCTGTGGACACTTTTAAGCATTGCTTTCTTTGTCTTAGCTTGGGCTTTGGGAAGGGCGGGGGCTTCCGTCTTTGCTTTGGGTGCCATCTTGGTGAAAACAGTTAATTTATCTTAACTGCACACCTACTATGTGCTCTGGCTCTTGCTAAGCATAAGGAGAAACAATTGCATAGCGGCCATCTTTACCCCTCTATCCCACCTGAAGCTTCAATGTATAATATGTCCAGAGAAAAACAAATCCTTGTTAGCATGGACTGGCCACCCAAGTGGGAAATTCAGAAGCATTCTTGATTCCATTCTCCTCTCCAGCATCCAATTAGGTACTGAGTCTTGTCAGTTCTTCCTCCTAAGTGGGTCTCAAACCCATCCCTTGGTTTCACTCCATCTGCCCCACCTCAGTGCTGGCTGTCATCATTCTCCCTCAGTCTCTGCAGCATCCTCTTTGCTGGTCTCCACCCACTACACCGCAGCCGGGAGACCCTTCTAACACGGGGATTCCATCACCGCTTCATTATAAGCAACACCCTATAGACTGCTGGAAATCCTTTAATAGTTCCCTGTTGACCTCAAGATAAAGTCCAAACTTATTAGCTTGTTATTTGAGGCCATGTATCAACAAGCTGGCTGCCCCTTTCTTCTATTTTATTCTTCCCTTAATGAAGCCATTCTTGTCCTTCTAGGCTCTGCTCCAGCCACTCCTCGTCCAGGAAGCCTTCTCAGATCACCCAGTCCTCCGAGCTTTCTCCCACATCCTCCAGCCGTTGCGTCCGTCCTACTCAGCTCTGTCCTGGGTGGATTCAGCT
This sequence comes from Micronycteris hirsuta, assembly GCA_004026765.1. Lineage (NCBI taxonomy): Eukaryota > Metazoa > Chordata > Mammalia > Chiroptera > Phyllostomidae > Micronycteris > Micronycteris hirsuta. The sequence continues at coordinate 81,735 of PVJI01003176.1, forward strand.
GCTTACCCCTTCCTCCCTCTCGTCCTTCTTCAACAGGTATCTTTGGCCAGGTAGATATGAGAGGCGGGTGAATGAATAAGTGAAAACATGCTATGATGATAAGTGCTCTAGTAGAAGAAAGCCTGGGAGGCTGTGGGGACAGAAGAGAGCATTTGGCTCTTATGGGGCAGGGGTGCAGGCAGAGCTTCCCAGAGGAGGCGAAGACTGAGCCAAGTTTCAACGAGAGCAAGTATTTTCTAGGAGAGAAGAATTCCCGGTAGAAGGAACCTCATATGCAAGGCTGGAAGGTGGAGGAAATATTGTGCATTTATAAATGTACATATGGCTGGAATGTAGAGGGTGAGGGCCGAGGGGGCGAGAGATGAGACTGGGGTGGGGAGCATGGAGCCGGCACGAGAACATGCAGAATATTGTAGAGCTTAATCTTGACTCCAGAGGAAGGCTTTAAGGGTGTGTGTGACCTCAGCTCTTTGGGGCTTTAGAAAGATGAGTCTAGCTGCCGAGTGGAGAGTAGGCTGGGGGCAGGGATGCGGGTGAGGGGCTGCTGTGGTAATTCAGTGAAATGGATGAATTCCAGAGACATTTAGGAGGTAGGCCTGGCAAGTCCTGGTGATTGATCGGATTGGGGAGTGGTGAGAGGGAGGGGAGAGAATAAGGATAATCACAGTGGAAATCCCAGGCCCCTGGGCTCTGACCACAGTCCAAAGTGGATCCCATCAAGTGCCTGGATACTGTCCCTGGGGCTCTCAGCTTGGAGTCCCTGACGTCATTTACACTGAACAGACCCTGTTTTCCTGTCTGGCCAAGGAGGCCTCTGAAGGGATGCTCTGGAGGCTGGCCCAGTGGATTCATATGCGAGAGTAACTTGGCTGAGATTCTTGGAGCTTGAGGGGTGACGCCTGGGCACTCAGTGTGCACATCCCTATCTGCTCCTAGGGATGTCGGGCGGGGTGGGATGGGATGGAGGAGGCAACAGAGGCCAACATCTCGGCAACCAGAGGGACCGCAGATACCAGTCAGGCTGACTTCTCCTGTGGGCTCGGAGAATAGGAAGTGGATCAGAGTGAGAGGCGGCAAGCTTTCATCGAAATGTTACTATGTGCCAAACACTGTGCTAATTGCTAGGGAGTCAGAGACACACACGTCTCTGCCTTTGGAGAGTACCAGCTTCAAGAAATAAAGTGTACTAAAAAGTTTCTCTGCATTTTAGCAGTTCTGGAGCAGGTGAAGGAGGCTGGAGGAGGGGAGAGAGGGCTCAGGAAAGTTGGGGGGTGGCAGCCCTGGCTCTGGATTTGCAGGTGTACTCTACTTCAGTCAGCTGGGTACTGGCCAGTGCCCCACACTCACCCTTGACTGCTGGGGGCGGGGAGTCCCACAGACTCTGTGACAGACTACTTACTGCTGGGGTTAGCTTAAGTTGTCCTTCTCCCTGGGGCGTATCCTTGTTCCCGTGGGCGCTGTATCAGAGACCCTCTTCTCCTCTGTTCCACCAGCCCATGGATGTCTACCTTCTGCAACTCACTTAGCATGGACTGTTGGTTTTATTTCTGAAGCAGTCTGGCTGCCTCTCACTCCTGATAGTGAGATCTTGATCTGTTTCTCTCATTGATATAGTCATTCATTCATTCAACAATTCTGATTATCTTTTCATAGGGGCATGTGAGCAGGTACTGGGGATACAGCAATAAACAAAGTATTCAAGCTCCCATTTTTATAAAACATAGACAATAGCTAATTATAATAGAGTGTGAATAAAGCCTTGAGACTCAGAGGAGGGGCTCGTACCAGAGTAAGGAGCCAGAGTCAGCCTCTCAGGGCAAGTAATCTCTAAGCTGAGACCCTCGGATGGGTAGTAGTTACTGAAGTGAAGAGTGGGGATGAGGGTTCCAGGCAGAGGGAACAGCCTTTGCAAAGGCACAGAGATAAGATGGGCATTCAGGCATCGAAGGAAGCGCATGACTGAGGTACTACTTCTGGCTTTCTCCTAAGCATACGAGAGAGAGGGTTGCCCTCCCTGGCCTGCTTGTGGTTGGATGGTTTCGTATGACTAGTTATGGTCAATGAGTTGTGAAAGGAAGTGGCGTGTGTCACTTCTAGGCTTCTGAAGATGTCTTTCTTCCAACACAGTGACTGTCAACTGTCAAGACGATGGCTGCTACCATAGCCCGAGCCCCTGAGTGACTATGATGACCAGAGGCCCCTGTCCACCCTCAATGGCCACACAGTGTGAGCGAGAAATATTCATTCTTTAAGCTTCTGATATTCCTGGCATATTTGTTAACTACAGCGTAACCTAACCTACCTGGACCAGTACAGTGACAGACTGGGGAGTATTCCCTACAGAAAATTCATGAAAAGTTTTAAGCAGAAACAAACAAATTAAGACATGAGTTTTAGAAAGATGGCCCTGGCTGCTGGGTAGGGGGCCAGGCCATTGGTCTGAGACAGGCTGCAGTGACCCAGCTGAGGCCTGAACCAGGGCTTGATAGTGGGAGTGAAAAGATGTCAGTGGATTTGAGAAATCTGTGGGAGGAAGGACTGACAGGTCTTTAGATCTTGGAAACTGGGAGGAGAGGGCAAGAGAGATGTCAGGGGCGACTTCCTGGTCTCAGGGTGGGGCACCTGGTGGATGGCAGTGCCTTCTCTGATGTGGGAACACTGAGGAGGAGCCCCTTCAGGGGAGGGAGAGTTCTGGTTGGGTCGTTTTGGGTCTCAGAGGTTGTGAGAGCTCAGGGAGGGGTTATCTGGTAGGCAGTTGAATACAGGGGTCTCAACTCAAGACAGGGAGAGACAGGCTGGAGGGAGAGGTCTGGGGGTCAGAAGCATGGACACCGCGACTGAAGCCACCACCAGGGAGTTTGTCCTCCTAGGGAAAGCTGAGAGCGAGCAGAGAACTAAGGAGGTAGAGAGGCATTGAGTACCCCAAGGGGAAGCACACCGCCCTGGGTGGTTCGGCCCGGCACTTTGGGGCAGGGACCCTTGCCCAAGAACACTCCTTGTCCGGAATGGAGGGCCCCTCTGCTGTCACATGGCTCTCAGTCCCTGGAGGCTCAGGGGCCCTGCAGCAACGCTAAGGAGGGAGGCAGGAAAAGTGTAGAGTTTCCAGAGTTCTCTGCTGCTAAGAATCTAAGACCTTTCGGAGAGCAGACACTCAGATCTTCAGATCCTGTTATTCTAAGACCCCGTGACCGGGCCCCACGCTAGCCTCTCCCATCGCAGGACTCTGCTTGTCAAACAGACTGCGCCACCCAGTTTGGGCCCTGCTAGGTCCGCCTGAAGTTGAGGTGGCCCATGTGTGTGAGCTCATCCCTTGTCAGGTTTCCCAGGTGTGGCAGATGCCACCTTTGCGGACTGTCACCACCAAAGGTGCTGTGAGTCCTCGGTGGGGAAGACGGGTGCCTGGAGACTCAGGCCCCCAGAAGGGACTTTGCTGCGTTAGCTCCAGTCTTCTCTGAGCCTCTGACGATGGAACGCACAAAACCCCAAACGATCTTTGCAAATAACAGCTTTGCAGCAGCTTTCTCTTCAGGACAGCGAAAGGCTGGCTAGGAGAAAAGCCTAGAATTTGATCTGAGCCTGTTTCCTGGGAAGAGGTGGTCGGGGAGTCCAAGGATGAGAGGAGTGGGGTGGGCCTGGCCCCCTGGCCTGTCCCTCCTGTCCTTCACCTTTCCACTGGGGCGCAGACCATACTGATTTAAGGAACAATTATTGTAGGGCCGAGTTTCTTCTCGCAAACACCAGTGTTCCCTCCTGCAATGAATTCCAGATGGTGGGAGCTCTCGGTGAGGGAACTGGCTCCTCCGAGGATGGCCTTCCCCCTGCGGAGTGACAGCAGCCCGCGGACGAGCCAGCAGTCTCCTGACACTCCGGCCTTTACAAGTTACTCGACCCCTTTCCAGTTTGTTTAAAACCTTTTTCTTTTTCCATGCAGATGTTCCTCTGGGTGAGCGATCTTTATAGTTTTGAAAAGATTATATCAGTTTTCCATGAGATTGTGTTACTGTATTTCTTGGGCTCCCCCCTTCTTTAATAGCCCTAGAAAGGCCGTTTCCTTCATCAGACATTACTAATGGAATGTAGAGAGGGAGGTCGGAAAGCAGGCGGGCTGGGAACGCTAAGCCCAGGGCTCAGAGTCATGCAGAAGGAAAACAGACTTTGACCGGCCTCCTTCCAGAGGCCTCCGTTATGGTCAGAAAACTGAGAAAACTGCTTGGGCTGCGCATTTTTCGATGATTATCAAAGGTGTTAAAATAGAGACAGAGGCACATGTTTGGCTGGAGGGCGGGAGGGGCCGCCACACAGTTTTGCAGGCTTCAGCTGTCTTGAATCAAAACTATCACTTTGATACTGGAAAATTATTATGAAAATGTTAGTTTTGGGCCTTGGAGCACAAAGCAAAGATTGCTTGGAAGGCTGAGGACTCTTCATTTAGCATTTGTGTCAGGTCCAAAAATAACCTCTCCCAACTGTTGGATTTCACCTTTATCCAGGCTTAGAGGCGGCTCCATCCTGCCCTGGAGCCTGCTAGGGTGCTTGAACAAGCCGGAGGCAAAGACGGGAGGGGCAAGGTCAGGAAGGCTTCCTGGGCAAGAGGGATTAGCTCCAGGATTTGGAGGCGAAAACAATTTATACTGGGAGAGAAGGCAGGAAAAGGGAAATGGACATTTTCTGAAGGTCTGTTCCATAGCTGGCTCTTTTATGGGTGAGGTTTAGAGTGGTTCTGTCATACCCCAAGGCACCTGGTGACTGAAATGAGGTTCAATGTGCTTACCTAACAACACTGGCCGAGAGGGAGGGAGGGAAGGAAGAGCAGAGAGGGAGGCTGGAGGTGTGTGGGCCTGGCCCATGACCTGGGCTGCAGCGTGTGTGGGGTTGGGTGGGGTGGGGTTGGGGGGCGCAGACAGCATTAACTCTGGGAAGGGCCTCCAATGCCAGCCAGCCAAGAGGACTTTGTTTTAGTAGATACTGGGAGATTTTTAACAACTGCTTTGCAAAGTCTACATTAATTTCTTTCGTGGACCAAGGCCCTTACTGTATCTGCTTCCTGGAAAAGAAGAGGAAGAGATAAAGACATTTACTGACCTACTGTGTGCTAGGCTCTGGGAAACAGAAACAGGGAAGGCGCAGACCCTGCCTTCAAGGGGCTCACGGAGAGGCAAGAGAAAGGAAGAGGCTGCAGGAGCCCAGAGGGAGAGGCTGTTCACTCGTCCTGCAATCAGAGGCGACTTCCTGGAAGAGGCCTGGACGCCTGCTCTGAGATTTAGAGAATGACCAGGAGATGGCTGAGCTGAGTCTTCAAGACAGACATGCACCAAGGAAGAGGCTGGGAGGGGCACTTCAGGCAGATGGTGCTGTTAGGGGGGCCAGGGCTGCTGCTGGTCCGAGGGGATGGGGAGAGACACCCCGAGTGTGACATGGCGGCTGAAAGAGCTGAGTCTGGCCTGCAACAGAGATATCATTAGAGAAACACGGGGGGCCGTCCCTGTGGACCCCAAGCTGCCCAGACGACACTGAGGAGGGTTCTGTGGCACTTGTTGGGAGGGACCTCTCCAGAGGTGGTGGGGAGGGGCTGGGGGCTCCGTCCTGGCCATGCTGGTCGCAGGAGTTGGCAGTTGTGCCAGGAATTTCTCAGACTGAGGGCAGAGCTGCTGCTTTTTAGTCTCATCGCGTACATTCTGGGCTAAAGGGAAGACCTGGGTCCAGTAAGAGGTGATCAGCATCGGGCTCATTGTTGTTTGCAGTGGTGAGGTGACTTGCATAGGCTCTCCCATGTCATCACTCCCAGACCTTCCGTTTGGCACCTTGGGCCTCATACCTGTCCTTGTCTGGTGGGACTTCAGCCTCTAAAATATCCCTTCTCTACCCCACGTTTTAGCTCCATGTTTGAGGCTGTCCATCCCTGTGGGGCAGGGATCTTGGTAAAGGGCTCATTCTTGGGAATGATCTAACCTAATTTTGGGTGACAGGACTTGGGGTCAAGTCAGTAACTTGCTGCTTGACTCATGGGGAGCTCTCTTACCTCTCTGGTCCTTGGTTTCCTCAACTGTGTCAGGGAACTGAGGATCTCTGACCTCTCTGCCTCCCTCCCCAAGGGTTAGACGGACCAAATGAGGTCAAGGATGGTGGCGAGCACATTATGATTATTAGAGGAAGCCTAAGGCTAAAGGGGCCACAGAGCTCCTGGCCCCTGGCACTTCTTGGCCATGTCAATCCCTTCACTTCTGGGGCCTCAGATCCTGGAAGTTTTTGCAGGCCTGAGGTGAGGAAACTCCATCCATGACCTCAACTCCCCACTGAAGTCATCTTCTAAAGCTGTAAGCATAGAATCAAGTAGAGGCCCTTTGGGAAACACTTTGGGGGCTTTCCGTTGTCAGCAGACTAAAATCTCAGGTGTTGCCTGCTCTCTCTGCTCTCAGCTCACAAGGAGGAAATGAGTTGAGCACTCCCCTGTCTCAGGGCCTTGGCACGTGCCGCTCTTGTGCACAGAGCGCTCTACCTCATACCCTTCCTCTGGCTTACTCCTACGCAATATTCAGGTCTCAGCTTAAATATTATTTCTTCAGGAAGGCTGCCTTCAGCCTCCACTCTGTGTATGCCTTCTTTGCACCTAGCACACCCTTTTCAAAGCATTAACTCAATTTGTCACTTGTTTATCCACTTGTGTGGAGGTTTGTGTTGCCTGTTTACTTCTATGGACTGTGAACTCTAGGAAGTCAAGAGTACTGTTTCGTTCACCACTGTATTCCCAGTGCCTAGTCCAATTCTTAACCCACAATAAATGCTCAATAAATATTTGTCCAACTGAGTGAATGATCTATCCAGTAAACTTGGAGGTCATCATAAATATGTCCATGTTGCTTATAGGAAAACAGGCTTGGAGAAGAGAGACAACTTGCTCAACTTCTTGTAGCTAGGGAGCATATAACTCAGTCATTAATAAATTCTGATAGCCTGTACTGGGAACTGAGAGAAAAGGAGGAATAATCAGACTGGTCCAAGAGAGGTCTGCTGCCTTACCCCTCCCGCCCTTCAGTGCGTCCATGCTGGCAGACCAGTGGGGCTGAACTTGGTGGGCAGCCTGGAGCTCTCCTGTATTCCTGCTGCCTACAGGTGCAACCCACATGAGCAGGTGAAAATGCAGTGGTGCTGACAGCTCTCAACCCTGCACGCCCAGGGGCATCTGGTTTGGATTTGGTCAGGGTTTTTACTAGTTGTTTTAGAGACACTTAAGCTTGCACGTTACACCTTGAGCCCACCACATGGCTCCTCCAGGGCCTCATTGAGCCACCCAGGGGCAGGGAAAGGGCATTCCATAGACCTGCCATCGGGAGAGTAAGAGGTCCCAGTGAACACCCTGTGGGGGACCAGGCAAGCAACAATCACTGCTGGCGTCTGCCTGTGCTATGGGCCATGCCATGCAGAGATGTGGGGATGTGCAGAGCACAGCCCCGAGTCTCTGAGAGCGCTATCATTTGATGCCAATGTCTTATTCCAGCACCACCATCTCTCTCTCTCAATGCCCCTCATGCCCTTGACATTTGAGATGTTCACCTCCTGTGAACATGCCTTAAGCCTCCTGCCACTGCTTATGTACTTGCCCCTGCCAGGATTGCCCTTGCCTATGTGGGACAAAGAATCATAAATCCTCTTCCATTAGCCTTTGCAGAAGGCAGAACCAGGACAGGATAGAAATGTTGATTCTAGCTCCATCCCAGCAAACTCTTTCCATCAGAGCTGCCCAGCAATAGGCTGACCTGTCTCAACTTCGAAAATAGGGAGCCAGTCCGGGTCTGCCTCCAATGGTGGCCTTTTCTATCCTATCAGGAGTCCTTCTGCCCTTGGTCTTCATTTCAGAGGTAGCTTCATGCCTCACCAGAGCTCCTGCCATTTGTCCCCATTCTCATTCTTTAGGTCAGCTTCCTCTCCCTGTCCTGATCGCTACCCTGCCCCTGATGTTGGGTGGAAACTTTGTCTGTTCTCCGAACTTGGTTGCCTGCCATGGGGCTGGGCTTTCTTAGTTGAAACAGAGCATGAAATATGGAGACCTCCAACAACCCCTGTTGGTTCTGTGGAACCCTAAGTTTCTGGCTTCCCAAGGTCCTGGGATTCTAGGTTTTATTTTTCTAATGTCTTGTGATTCTATTATTTGATACTTCTGAGGATTCCAGCACCCTCAGAATCCATGACAGTAGTTTGTGGCATTCTCTGCCTCTGGACTCCCTGTGCTTACAAATCTCTAGGGCCTGACATCTCATAGTGTTCAATAAATGCTTGCTGTATGATTCCCTGATTGTCTTACTCTGAAATTTTATGTATTTCCAAATTTCCAGGACCCCCTGAGTCTATAATCGATTATTTCATTCATCACTGACAGAGACTGAGCTGTCCCCTTTCTAATCAATTGTTGCAGAGGGAGCTTAAAAGAGGTTTCAATGAGTCAGGGTTTTGGGGGTGGGAGGTCAAAGAGGCTGGCTTACCACGCAGATGGGCCAGCTTCCTTTCTAGCTCATTTCCTCTCTTTAGGTATGAGTGGTTGAAGGGAGTCTCTGGGGGTGGCTTTCACTGGGGCAGACTGTGCACATGCCAGGGTGTGGCAGGAGTTGGTGTCTGTGGCCCAAAATCATGTATGCACTGTCCTGTGCAGCCTGTGTCTCAGGCAGGGCATGGCTCTAATGAGTGACCTGCCAGCACAGACCTTGGGAGAGCTGCTAGGTGCTCCCTGAGCCCCTAGGGATTCTCATAAAGGGAGATAGGAGCCTTTGGGGTCTTTAGCCCCCCAGGGGATGGAATAGCTGAGTGTTTGAAGACAGAAGGGAATTTCACTGCTTTCCCCAGAGGAAAAAAACTCAAGGGCTTATAGGTTCTTCTCATTCTCACATACTAGAGGTGAGCTCTGCCCTGGATGGATGGGTGGAATTCCCTCTCAAGGTACAAGGTGTACCTGGATTGGCTTGAGGGGCCCTGGTGAGAGTGAAAACAAGGTCAATCTCTCAGGACTAATCCCTTAGGGGCAAGAATCCTGAGGGCAGCAGAGAGACTCTGCCCAATACTCATGGAAGAAGCCCTTGGAAGGAAGATGCTAGCCTGAAAATCAGAACTATTTAACCATGACCAGCCAAGCACAGGGAGTATTCCAGGACTGCAGGAGTCCAGGTTGCTTTGGATGGGAAGTTGGCCACGTGACTTCAAAGGTTCCTTTCTGTTGAAGGAGTCTGTGATCAAATTCAGGATGTCAGAGTAAGAAGCGGTCTTCAAGACAACTGAGGGCCCCTCCCTCATTGTACGTATGGGGTAACCGAGGCCCGGAAGAAGACATTTCTCACTGTGTAAATTGATTGCAGAGCTAAGACAGGATACCCATGATTTAGTTTCTGATCACTGTGAGCTTTTTTTAAAATTTTATTTGCAATACATCAAGGCCAGATATGTGCCTATCTTGGCCCTTGAATAGATGGCTATTAGTAACAAATCTTTAGAGCAAGGAGGACCTGGGCTGGAGGACCAGCTAGACCACTTGGCTAGTTAGACTTGTCAAATTAGTTACCCCAAACCTCAGTTTCTTACGTATAAAGTGGCAATAATAAGCCCCACCCCAGAAGCTTCCATACCCCCACTTCTCAAATTATTTGTGGTAAAACACTATTTTTTATTTTCAGTCCTTTTCTGACCAATAACACTTTTGTGAAATACGATAAATCTTATCACAACAATGCCAACTATCTATAAGCATTTCTAATTTCTTTCTTTCAGTTTCTGCAAACTTTCACAAACTGGTAACCAAACTGTCAGGGACCTGCTGGGACCAGGCCCTGGAATGCACTTGGAGGGGAACTGATCTAGGCTGTGTGTACTCAAGAATGTCTTGAGTAAGTTCAAGGTAGAAGAATGAATCAGCATGAATCACAACATTATAATGTACTGTCCAGTGCCTGGTGGGCTACATACATTATTTTGTGTGAAATCCCTCCTGGGTGGCACAATGACCTCATTCTGGAAGCTTCTCTCAGTTTCCAGGTTCCTTCCCCTGAGAGAAATGCCCTGGATGATGATCACATCCTACTCTCTGCTCTGCTCTGGAGTTAGCCTTGCAAGGGTTATTAGGGTTGACAAAATGAACATTTCCTGTTGCTGTTTGGGACAATGCCTCCTTGGCCCCGGTGCGAAGCTGTGGTCCCCATCCAGAGCAGATGGCACAGGCCAGACACCTCCCCCAGCCCCTCAGGCTGGGGAGCTTGGCCTGCAAGAAGCTCCCAGGCACTTAACCCTTGGGCGATTGGGCACAAGACTTCAGGTTGGCAGGAGAAACAGACCTACGCCTTGCTCTGCCATTCTGTGCGCACATTGGAAAGGAGATTTATGGTGGCAATCTGGGGGAAGGGATAGTTTATCTTCTAAAGGAAAACTTTGGGAAGCCTCTGCTTTGGTCCCAGACCTCACAAGGATCTAATTAAAGGCCTATTAGTCAAACTAATTCCCAACATGACATCGGTTTGCATTAGACAAACATCTTTGACTTTTCAAACGCTCTCTTGGGAGCTAGGACTTGATCGTGTGACATCTATTGATACATAATCGAGGAAATGGCTGACAAGAAATTGGGCTGTCTGATGCCAGCGGGGTTGAGTGCTGGAAAATCATGAGGGCTGGTTTTATTTGTTTGGCAGGTGTTCAGCTCATAAACCCCGTGGGGCACCATTTCTCTGCAAGGTGATTCCTCTCATTGGCTTGTTGATTAATTAAATGATTAAAGGTCTAAGAGGGCCCTTACCCATGTCTATGCCAGGCTATAGGCTGTTTGTCTCTGTATCTCTGCTACCAGACCAGGACCCAGCACATAGTAGGTATTCAGGAGTGGGACCGAAGGACAGGCTCAATGACAGCAACCCACCCTGCAAGCAAATAAACGCAGCCTCTGTTCTCCAGGAGAGCAGAGTCCAGTGGGGCAAGCATGCACGTGATCAGTGACACGGTGACCCAGAGCTGTGGGCGGATGAGCGTGGGCTGTGAGGACCTGTGGAAGGAGTGCCAACGTGTGTTTCTAAAGACAGAGGCTGTGCCTCGCACAGGCTATAGACGGACTTAATTATGCCTGTCTCAAGTGTCAGGGATTCGAACATTGTTCCAGCCACACTGAGCTGTTTGCACATTCTCATTGGCCATCTCCCCTATCCCACAATAACATGCACTTGTGAGTGAGGCCCTGGGTCAGAGCTGGGGCCCAGGATCAGGACTCAATGTCTGAGAGGATTAGGATTCAGGCTACCTCTAGGCCCAGTCTGAGTTGGGCCTAGGGCTTAATCTACAACTAGGTTCAGGGCTCAGTTTGCCATCCGAGATCCAGGCTGAGCCTACAGGGGGATCAGGGCTCAGGCAGTGGTCAGCGCCAGGCCTCGGTCAGTAGCCAGGCTCAGGGCTCACTCTTTTGTCAGGGTCCGGGCACAGTCTGCTCTCCCTCTTGAAAGTTCTTAGAGGCAGGAACTAGTTCTTAACCAGTTCTCCCCTAATCTTGTTGCAGTGAGTCCTCAGACAGTGTTTATTAAGTTGAATCCTGCTGATTTAAATCAAGAATAATCACAATCTTTGTGAGATTGTCCTGTGGCAAAGGAAACAGACAAAAGGCACTTTCTGAGGGACCCTGTATGGAGCGCAGCTCCACAGTCTTTATAGGTAGTGAGCTCATCATTCCTGGAGGTGTGCGAGCACAGTCCCACATAAAACTGAGGGAACAGGGGACTCTTGCCCCAACAGGCAATGAGCCACAGTTTAGAGATTTAGACTGTGGACATTCGGCTTCGGGACACCAACCGTTACAACAAAGAATCTGCACAAACAGCAGCTGCCCGATCCACAGCCAGGGGCCAGTCCCAAGCTTCCGATTGTTCCCCACGTCTTCAACTCGCGGGGTCAGCCTCATCCATCAGCAGCGCTGCCTGTCATCAGCCCTCTGACAGGCCTCTGGCCGCCAGGGTCTGCTGCTTGGTGAAAGCCCTTATTAAAATTAATCTCATTTTTACGACGGCACCATCTATCTTCTGTCCAGTGGGAACTCAGGGGTCACTGTATTTTTGTTTACTGTCAGCCTACTTCCTTTGGCCATAAATTGCTTTCCTTCCCCACTGAGCTGGAGCCCTAGAGAACAACCCAATTTTTTTTAAAGTCAGCCCAGCTTGCGTTGCCTCATTTCTCTGGCCTCTGCTGCTGCCCTCCATCTGCTCTCGATTTGGGAAGTCTGGTGATTTCAGATTTTACTGTCTCTAGGTGGCAGCCACCCACACTCTGTCCTCTGCTTCTCTCTTCTTGTCTACAGAGTCCAGCTTTTAATGCAAGTTCTAGAGATATGTGCTGAGCATCTGTCACGGGCAGACACTGTGCTAAGGCCACCATGGAACAAACTCCAGCAGGAGAGACGAAGAGGGTTCACGCATGGTGCTGCTGTTCCTTCCACCTAGAATGCTCTTTCTCCTAATGAACTCCTATTCATCCTTCAAAACCCAGCTGCAGTTGTGCCTGCTCTGGGAAATCTTTCCTGGTCCTCCTCCAGGACTGACATTTTCTAAAAATTACTGCATTCCCATGCTGTTTTATAATTATCTGTTTATGTATTGTTCCTTGAAAGTGGAGAACATTTTTCTATTAGTCTATTAGGAATGCCATAACAAAGCACCACAGACTGGGTGGCTTGAAACAACAAAGATTTATTCTGTCAACAGTTCTGGAGGCTGGGAAGTCTGAAATAAAGGTTTTGGCAGGGCCGTGCTCCCTCTGAAGCTTCTGGGAGAAGATCCTTCCTTGCCTCTTTCAGCTTCTGGTAGCCCCAGGCGTTTCTTGGCTTGTGGCAGCATCGCTCCAGTGTCTGCCTCTGTTGTCACATTCTCCTTCTCTGTCTGCTCTTCCTGTGTCTCCTCCTCTTAGAAGGAGGCCAGTCATATTGGATTAGGGCTCGCCCTACCCCACCATGTGCTCTCTTCAACTAGTTACATCTGCAGTGACCCTCGTTCCACATATGGCGATGTTCTGAGGTGCTGGTTGTTAGGACTTCAGCTTATTTTTGGGGGGCACACAGTTCAGCCCATTATGATCCCTTATTCATTATAGTCCCAGTATGTAGCTCAGCTGTAGCATATAATAAGTACTTGGGAGATTGTGTCAAATAAATTAACACTTTCTTAAACAAATATACAAAATACAAGGTAGCAAAATACATAAACCCTAGTGAGAGAGATCAATGAGTGTTTCATGCGCCAAGTGGAAAAGAGACTAATTCACCTTCTTCTGGGAGGGCATTTCCATGGGGCTTTGAGGAGTAAGTAGAAGTTTAAATGATGAAAAACTTGGGTGAAGACAACAAAGGAGCAAAGTGCTCCTTGGCCGTTAAGTAAGGACTATCCACACTGACCTGATGGGCCAAATGAAACTGGGAAGACAGACTTTATTTTGTAGTCACGAGGCTAGGACGTGGCAGAACCAGCGCTGAAACCCTAGTCTCTCCATTTCTAGTCAGATTTTCTCCATTATTGCGTTTCTCTTTTGCATTAAAAATTGAATTCCCCCTGTGGCCTCTGAAAGACCATGGCTCCTTTCTTGAGAAGATCTTTCTTGCCTCAAATAGGCAAATCACTGACGCTTCTCTCTGAGACATGTTTAATTTATGTTCTTATTGTGGGTCTGTGGGCCCAGGTTAATTCCCACTTTGGAAGCCCACTTTTCAGACTGGCATGTGGAGACCTAGAATGCTTCAGTGTCTGGTCCCTTCAGGCCACTACGGAATATCAGGAGCAGGACATAAGAGAGGTGCTACTTACTGCTCCCCCAAAGCGCCTCACATTCAACAATTCCTCCAGTGTTGTTTTTTTTTAAAGCATGTATTCACAGGACTATGGCAGGCATAGAAAAATCACCCATTAACCTCTTTCTCAGGAATGTCTTCTGAGCAATTAACTCCACTGATGTAGCACATTCGTGAGAGTGTGGGAAGAAAACAGCTGGGTCTCAAATTACAGGCAGTCAAGAGTTGGGGTTAGGGACCTGGACCCAAAGACAGGCATCCTGGGCTTACATCTTGGCTTCTCCATTTACTGGCCAAGACCTGTGCCTCAGTTTCACCATCTGTGACATTGATGGTAATACCCATACCGTGGGGATTTTCATGAGCATTGAATGAATTCGTGTATGTAAAGTGCTCAGATCAGTGCCGGTCACATTATAATAACAGCCGGAGCTGCTATTATTATTATTGTGTTGACTCAAGCTTCGTGTATAGCGTGAGGAAAGAATGGGTTGGAAAGTTTGGGCCCGGACCATGTATCTGTGGTACCGATAACTTTGGGCTGGAGACCCTTAGAAAACTCCAGCCTCCGGTCAGCATCCCTGTCATTGCGTGGGAAGGCTGCTTCCTGATGAAAGGGGCAATAAAGAACGAGCGAGGGGACAGGGTTTCTAAGCAGAGTCTTTGTGAACAGAGAGGCCTTGAGGCAGCTGGGTGGGGCACACGGGTCAGAGAAAACCAGAAGTTTGGGAAGCAATCACTGAACGTGAATGAGATGTGAAAAAAGTCTTCAGTTTGTGCTTCTTTATATTTATTCCAGTCTTGCTCATCTTTTTTTTTATCTTATCTTGCTTTATATTTTATTTTGCTTCAGTCTTGTAACTGAATTTAATGTAACCTTTTAAAATTGACTGTTATCTGAACATACAAAATGGCCAGTGACTCAGTCTGGAGAACACCAGAGAACCCTCTGAAGATAGCTTCTTCCTCACCATCCTGCTCGTGAAATCACTTGCCAACCTCTTGATCTCGCTTCCCTCCATCACATCTGTTCGCTTTCTCCATCCGTGCTCCCCCGGCCTTGTCTATTGGGCCTCCCTCACCTGGAGTCCGGCCTCCCCTCGCCTGGGGCGGCGGGCAGTTCATCCCTTCACTCGCTCCTCCCCGTGCCGGACCTCCCTGCCGCTGCAGAGCTGGGTTCATGGAGACTGGCATTCAAGACCCCCCAGGATTTGGCTTCAATCTCTCTTTCCAAACCTCCTTCCCACCCCTGCCTCGAACATATTCTTTCCTCTCGCCAAAATGGACAGCTTGTATGGGAAAAGAAAGGAAAAACCATTAGGCCCTGAATGCAAAACCACAGTTTAAAAAAAAGTTCATGTCTCTCTAACGTTTGTGATTCTTTTTCTCACCATGTTTCCTGAAATGACTTCCCAGCTGTCTCCCCATTCTATCTGCTGACCCTCCTTCCCTCACCCCCACCAGTTGTCCCAGCTCTGCTTAGCCAGGCATTCCACCTCCCCAGCCTTGCCAGAGGAATTTATGTCTACTCAGAGTTTCTGCAGCTCCTTGTTTTTCCATTTCTTTTGACTTTCATCATTTTCTGCCTTGTATTATACTTATTTCTTGTCTATCTCCTCTACCAAGCTCTGAATTCCTTGAAGGAATAAGCCATTTGTCTGTCATTCATTCATTCATCCATTCCACTGACTGTCCAAGATGCTGTCTTTCCCTATGCTGTGATAATACCAAGAAAAATAAGGCAGGTCTTTGACTCCAAAGATTTCAACTCTCATTAAAAAGTTAAATTAAAAACCCAGTGGTTCTTAGCCTTTTGGGTCTTTGATGACTTAGAGTGAATGCTTTCATTCACCAGCGAGAGTGTGCACACAAAATATCATCTAACAGGGAGGATGCTTCCAGAGCTTCTGAAGCCACAGAGCAGGTTCAGGAGCTCTGGATCTAAGGGAATAGAGATGAACAGAGCACCTACTGTGTGCCAGTTCTTGTAGAAAGGACTTCACCTTCTCTCAGTCGCTGCACTCACCAACCTCCTCTGCCGCCTAGAGCAGGCTGGCACAGCCAAGGCTCCGGATGAGCAAACACGTAGCTGTCTGAGGACATGGCTCGCTCACCGCAGCCCTGGGCTGCCGATCGGGACACACGGGGCTTCTCGTCCCTGCCCCGCTGTGGGCTGGAGGGCTGGAGTGGAGGCTGTTCTCGAGGCAATGATTTTGTGTTTCCCTGTGAAACAGTTTCCTATTTTAGGGTTGTCACTGAAACAGGATGGCCACTGGCCAGCAAGCCTTACTGTGGGGAGGTGACTGTATTTGCAAGTTAAAATGTCACAGGCTTATCTCAGGAGGGCCTCTGTCTGGGTCTTGCTGACATTCATGCCTGTGTCTGCTCACGACAGCACCGGAGCAACAGGAGCGGATGAGGAAAGTTGCTCGGACTCGCCTTTCCGGGGGAGCTGGGGAAGTGAGGAGAAGGGATGGCTGGACCCAGGAGCCTGGTCTTTGACTGTGGCCATCTTGGTGCATGTTTGCATGGAAGAACAATCTAGAAGGCTTCTTGGTCACTTTTTCTTTTTTTCTTCCTCCAGCAGAAGATTTGTGGTATCTGGAGGGGGGAAAAAAAGGAAAACTATTAGGTCTTGAATATAAAACCACAGGACTTTTTAAAAAAGTGTTTCTTTTTCTGCAAAGTTTGTTTTTCTTCCAATGAGAGCCAAGACACTCTCTAACGCCGGCCTCTGCTGGCAGCTAGGAGCAGAGGGGAAGATGTGCGTATGGAAGAGCTTTGCTGACTGGGGAACAGCGGGCCTAAGCGGAGTGGGGATCTGAGTCACAGGTCTTCCTACGAGTGGCTCATGTGGCAGCAGGAAGTCTTGTCTGAGGACAAAGGGACCAAGAGGACAATGGAGCAACATGCTGTCCATCTCGCTGGAAGGAGAGCTTTCCAGACTTAGGGGTAAAAGTTATGGCTACTAACTTGTTCCTGAGTACCTGCTATATGCCAATCACTGGGCTAGGGGGCTTTCTTCTTATATCATTTGCTCCTCACCAGGAACCTGTGAAGCTGTTACTATTATTACCATTTCACAAATGGGGAAATTAGGGCTAGAGAATATAACTAATGACCCCACAGCAAGTGTTGAATAAGCAGTATAGCTAGGGTTTGAACTGAGGTCCAGTATGATTCCCATGGCTTTGCTCTGTTACATAGTGTCTCTTAAGTGACCTTGGGCAAGTTATTGAACCTATTTGTGCCTCAGTTTTCCAGTCTGTAAAATGGGAGTAATGGATTTTTGTTGAGGATACAATAAGAAGATAAGTGTAATGCACTTGCAGTAATGCCTAGCACAGAGTCATTATGCAAATGTTTGCTATGCTCACATTGTTCACGGGCCTGTGCTTGGCAGCTTAGTGCTGGGGGATGGGAAGGAGAAGGAGATTGGCCCCTGTTGTCCAGGGTTACACGGTCTGGTCCTGAGTACCAAGGACTTCATGCTGGAGATGTTCGGTCCTGAACTTCATTCACAGATGTGTATTCCCTGCCCAGTATGGGCCAGGCCTTCTGTCATTGCTGTGTTCACAGGGGAGGGTTGGATGTGGTCGTTCTCCTGGGGGAGCACACAGCTTATTGGGGAGAACGGGTGGGTCAGCCGATGATGACAATGCAGTGCGGTCAGTGCTGTGATGGGAGGGACACACTATGACCATGTCAGGCCTGCCCTCACGTCCACACTACATTTTACCTTGGCTCTGGCCAAGGCTTTTCCTCTTCCTAGAGTGTCCCTCTGCCCCATCTCTGACGCTGACTCAGCTACCACAGCCTCCGAGAAGATTCACTGTCCTTCCTGACTCACTGTCCCCTCTTGTTCATGAGGACCCTCCTCTGCTCTCTGTGCTCCTCCCGCTCCTCCTCACCAGCCAGAACCTTCATTACGGTTTTGCTCACGCCTGCTTCTGGGTTGTTCTGATCACGGTGGGGCCTGAAATGCCCCACATGTGTTCTGTGACTCTAATGTTTTCCCCTCAAGAGAAGGTTTGAGTTCTGGCTTTGGTGGAAGGAAGGAGGGGTGACTTGGTGGGTGGGGAGGCTTTTTGGCCATGGCTACTGTACCAAGCCATGGAGCACATTCCTTGGAAGTAGACAAACAAGGTCAGAGACCAAGCTCATCAACTTTCATTGACACCCTTGAGTGACATTTTGAAACGAATCTCAGTCTCCATATGTATAGGAGGGACAAGAATAGAATCTACTTCACAAGCCATTCAGGAACTTAAATGAGATAATAAATGCAAAGCACTTAGCATGCAGCATCCGGCGCATGGTCAAAGTTCAATAAATGTCAGTTGTCACTGTAATTTCAATGGCAATGACAATGGCCAACCCATGCTGGCGGGATTGACCCATGGTAGCAATCAACTGGTTTATCTCTTTAACACTGATTTCCTCAAGAAATGCTACGAGAGCCACTGAGGTGCGTCCTCTTTGCTGGAGAAAAGAGAAATGTATGTCTCTATGTAATAGTCGTGTTTGAGATGTCACAGCCCCTGTGTGGGGCTCCTCCTCCAAGAAGCTCTCCCTGACCAGCCAGCTAGGCTGTTCTCTCTCCTCTTTGAGCTCTCACAGCACGTAGCATCCAAGCTGCCCATTTAGCACTTGATTACAGACTGTCTGGTTTGCTCTCTAATTGCTTTCTCTGTGTATGGGCTTGTCTGCTCAGCTGAATCACAAGATCTGTAAGAATAATGATTGCATCTCATTTATATCTCTCAAAACACCTAGCTCTGGACTTTCTACATAGCAGGAATTTAATCAGTGATATGCTGATTTGACCTGCCTAAAAATATCTGCTGTTTTACCTGGCACGAGAGAACCACTAAGAAGAGAGACATCGACAAAAGACAGAATTCACAGAAACAGAAACGTAAATGGCCTAGGAAAAAAAAGTTAAACCTGGCTTATTAGAAATCAAAGAAATGTAAATGAAATTGAGATCCAATTTTCCTTATTATAGGCACTCATTTAAAAATTATAAAAGCGCTGGGGAAGTAGGTGAGGAGGCCTTTGCGAATGTTGCTGGTGGGAGGGTTAGTGCGATGCTCTCCACGACAATTTGGAATAATGGCAAGTGTCTAACAAGCCTGTACCCTCTGCACTCAGTAATTCTGCTTTTAGAAATCTTCCCCAGGAAATACGGCGAGACACAAAGACTTATGTACAAAGGTGGTCATCACACCGTTATTTTTAATAGTGAATTTTGAAAGACGGGTTAAGTAAATTCTGGCATGGGGGCAGTACTGGGGCAATAGATGAGGCTTTTATTTGAAAAGATGTCAACTCCTTTCTCATAATGAAAGCAATGAAAATTAAAATGAGACTATTTTTTAACTACAGAATTAAAAAGAATAAAAAATTTGATAAAATGCAACCTCGAAAAGCTGGCACTTTGACATACTGTTAAGATAGTCATCAATGACAATTTTGCAAAAGCAAAATTAAAAAAAAATTTTGTGCAAATTAAAGAAATGCACATAACTTTTGACCTAGAAATTGTACCTCTAAGAATCTAATTCATAGATATGCCCACACATATATACACAGGAAATGCACAAGGTTATTTATTGTGACATTGTCTGTAATGGCAGAAAAAAAAAAGAAATGCAAATCAGTGGAAGACTAAAGAATGAGGTAGATCTTATTTTTAAACTTATTTCTTTGAAGAATTTTTAGTGACATGGAAAAACTTGTCACTTATAAATGACACTAAGTGAAAAAAGTTCAAAATTGAATAGTGGTTATAATTTCCTATTTGTGGAAACAAACGAGCTACAGGCCCCCAAGCCACACTCGCACGGGGCAGAGAGACTGGGAAAGTCTCTACCAGGTGTTGGTCATAGGTGTTCTGGGTGGTGAGGTAGTGGGTGATTTTAAAATGTTCTCCTTTGTACTTTTGTGTTTTATGAACATTTTATAAGGAGATTTATTGCTTTTACAGAGAGAGAGAGAGAACATTTCTAAAAGAAAACATAAAACAAATTACGCCCTTCCACGGCTCCTCATGGGTAGATAGCAATGGTGCTTTAACTCTCAAACACACTGGGTTAAGCGGTGTCATTACTAACCCTGTTTGAATATGAGGAAACTGAGGCACAAAGAACCTTGGTTCCCAAGGCTCCTCCCTGAATGACCTCACCATGTTGTCACCTTCTTAGCCCCTAAAGTCCAAACTTGACCTGAAGCTGTCCACATTCCAGCCTCACTTCTGGCCACTTTGCTCCTTCCCCTTATGTCACAGGGACGCCATCCCCCAAGACGGCCAGCACCGGCGGCCATGCTAGCCCTTCGGACAGGCTGTTTTCACTTTGGTACCTAGCTCACATGTCTTCATTCTTTAATGCTCAACCCTGATGCCACCTGCTGTGAGGAGCCCTCCAGAACCTCCTTAGGTTGGTCAGGTGCCTCTCCTGGCTCCTAAGCCCCTATGCTGAATTTCTCCTGCACTTACTCTCTTTTACAATGTCGTCATCATCATCATCTTCTTCTTCTTCTTCCTCTTCTTCTTCTCCTTCTCCTCCTCCTCCTCCTCCTTCTTCTTCTTCTTCTTCTTTCTTCTTCTTTCTTCTTCTTCTTCTTCTTCTTCTTTGTTGTTGCTGTTTTGTTTAAAGTATTCCCTTTCTTCCATCCAACCAGGAGTTGTGAGTGAAAAGCCTGCGAACTGGATTAGGCTGCAGATGCTCACCCTGCATAGTATAACACAGTGTAAAAAGAGAACTAAACTGTCCACATTTAAACACTGGGAGATCTTGCAGAGATATCCTGAGTTTGGGCTTCTCTTTAAAACTCTGTCTGGCAACACCAGGCGCACATTCCTGCGCGGCAGTCTTTAGAAGGAGATGACAGAGGCTGTTCCCTTAGGGCGAGGACAGTTTACCATCCTCTCCACTGCTCCCTGTCACCTCACTCCAGCCAGTTTCCCTTCTTCGCTTATGAGATAGACTCTTTAAGAGCAGTGCCTCAGTGAGTTTTTGCTGTGTTACGCCACCCAAACCTGACTGTCCATTTACTATCTCATGATTCTGTGAGTCAGCAACTGAGTCTGGGCTCATCTGAGTGGTTCCTTTGCTGGTGTCGGTGGTCTGGCTGGCTGTTGGCAATGTTAATTAGGTGGCATGATTGTCCTCATCCCCTAGGCAAACCTGGTGTGGTGACAGGTTTCCAAGAGCAGAAAGAGGGCAGGTCTCATGATCCAAGTGCTTTCCAAGACATGTGCTTTAATGTCATGTGTAATAAAGTGAGTCTGGGGCAGTCCAGAGTCAAGGGTAGAGAAATGGATTCCATACTCTGGTCGGAAGAGCCACCAAGTGACATTGCAAAGACTCAGGCAGGCAGAGATGAGAATTTGTGGTCATTTTTGCAATTTACCATAGGCAGAGACCTTGTCTTGCTTGTCTATCAGTCATGGCAAAAAAAATGCAGGGTCTGACCTATGGGAGGATTAATCAGTAAACGTTTGTTTAATTAAATGAAAATGAATGCAAATGAGCCTATTTACCTCTGACTTTGAAATCTCTTCTCACAGACCCTTCTAAGCTTTCACTAGCTTACCTTGCATCCTCAAAGGGCCACCCTGCCTCCTGTGCTGAGGTGAAGCAGGGAGGGTGGGACCTTTCAGGACCCCAAAGACAAAGGTCCAGTTAGGGCATGCTTTAGGTTAAGGCACCATCCCAGAATGAGTTGTCTGCAGTGAGAACGCCTTGGATCTGTGGCCACTCTACGCAAAATGCCAAATGAAGCCACAGTCAAAATGCTGGTTTATTAGAATGGTCCCTGTGGTTTTAAAATTACGGTGAGGAGATCATCTAATGATCTTAGTTTTGATGGGGGCTTGGTGCATGTGGGGCGGGGGGAGTGGGAGAGTCCTCTTGCTAATGGGGGCTGTGCCTGCCGTACAGTCCTGCCCTTGCCTTTGGCATGGCCCGTGGCCCTCAGCTGGGACCACAGCCTCCCTCAAGGCAAAGCTGGAGACAGAGGCACCGATGATGATGCAATTGCTCAGCCCTGGTGATTCAGGATGACTTGGATTCCTGCCCATGAGGCTGCCAGCTACTGAGCCCTGGGCCAGTGAGTTCTCATTTCAGCTCAGTCACTGCCCTGCCAGCCCTCTGACTTCAGACCCCTGCATAACCTGCAGTAACATGGGAGGTGGTGGGTGCAGTGCTCCTTGAGTGCCCTTCATATCCTGAGATTCAGAGGGCTTGCACGCATGCACTCGTGCATATTCGCCCAGTCCCAGGACACTCACAGACCCAGTGACATCCCCACCTTCTTTCTAGTTTTCTCATTCGCGCCCATGATTTCAGTTACTCACCTCCTTCAAGCCTTTGCTCAAATATCGCCTTCTCAGTGACACCTATCCTATCCATCCTGTTTAAATCCATAATCCACTCTCCTTCATACCATTCCCCCTCACCCTGACTTTCTCTTCTTTCATCATAACTGTAATCTTTTAATATACCATATAATTCACTTATGTATTGTTTGTTGTTTAATGTGAGTCTTCCTCTCCCAGAATCCAAGTGCCATTGGGTAGAGATCTTTGATTTGCTGATATATCAGTACCTGGCACATCAGTAAATAGCACAATGTGATGAGTGCATTCATAAACCTTTGTGACAGTAACTCCCCCATCCACACCTCCAGCTCACTCCTGTGGTTTGAGGTCCACACCCATCTATTTAACTGCCCACTGGTTCTGCATAAGGTCTGGAGCAGGATCCTATTTGACTCACTGTCTTCTTTCTGGTGGTGGTCTTCACTCCCATTCTATAGGGGAGGAAACTGAGGCCCAGTGAGGGACAGGGCTTGTCTAAGGTCATATGACTACTTCACTATGAATCACCCCTACATGCGATGAGATTTTGGGGCTGTTCTGAAGTGAGCAGGATCACCCTGATTCACCTGCCTGGTCCACTGTTCTTGCTACAGGTCAGGGAGAGACAGGCACTCAGAGGAAATGGTCCCAGCCAAAATAGAGTGGGCCAGGCCAGATTCAATGACATCAGTCATAAGAAATAAAGAGTAACTCTGCTGGGTGTGCCTGACATTCTTCCCCCTTCTAAAGAGAAGGACACCCCCTCTTCCTAGAGAGAAACTGCTCCTCTTCCATTCCATGAGAGAGGTGTTACCAGTAAGAATACTCTTTCCCTCTGTGAATAGAGTCTTTTACAATAACCCATCTCTTTGAGCACAGTGATTGGCTCAGGGATGGGCACATGACAAAGCTAGACCAATTAAATCCTTTCTTGGGATTTAATATGTGAACACTAGGAAAGCCAAAGTATGGAGTCCCTAAAATGGGAAAATGTAAGAGTGGAGCTGAGGTCATCCATTCCCCATCCCTCTACTGTCTTACTCCAAGTTATGAAAGACACCTGTAGAAACAGAAAGACCATCTAGAGTAGGACATAAGGAGATACAGAGTGAGAACAAATGGGAGCAAGAACGAAAGCAGGTGTATGTACATGAGTTATCTGACATCATCTTTTGGGTCCTTGGAGTTTCTGATGCTAGAGCTACTCCTAGACTTTCTAATAAAGTGAGTCAATAAAGTCTCTTTGTGGCTTAATTAGTTTAAATAGGGTTACTGTTACTGCAACTGAGAGTACCCTACTGAATGCCCAAGGTCAGGTTGGAAGGAAATCAACCAAGGAAACAACCCAGTGAAATCCAAACAAATGAAACTAAACTGGTGCAATCCAACCCAGTTAATTCCAATGCAAATAAACCCCGCATCAGTGCAGCCTAATGGGGTTTCTGAGCCAGTGTAGCACTGAAGGAGCTCTGGCTTCTTGTCAGAAGGTCTGGAGCCCAGGCTTGTTTCTGGCCCGACAATAGGCCTTGGATGTGCTGCTCTCCTTCCACGGAGCTGCACCACCTGCCGCATGAGGTAAATATACATCTGATCTGAGAGTGTCCAATGAGGAAGTGGTCAGGGGAAAAAATGAGCAAAGTTGAATGGCTTCCCCAGCCTTGATGGTGATCCCAAAGTCTTTTTCATAATAAGTTTCCTTGCCACTCCCTCAGAGGACTTCTGAGCACCCCCTGGAGAAGAAGGCTAAGAAATCCCCAGTTTGAGTTCTGCCTGAGCTGTGGTTGAAGACAGCATAGGGTAGCTCTGAGCACGGGCTCCTCTGGAGCGGATCAGCCTGTGTTTGTGCTCTGACTCCAACCCTTCTTAGCCAAGTGACCTTGGGCATGCTACTTTCTACAAGCTTCAGTTCCTTCCCATGTAAAATGGAGCTGACAATTGTAACTACTTCTTAGGACTCTAAGGATTTAATGAGATGGTATTCCTAGTGCTGTCTGACCACAGAAAGTGCTCAGTAAATGTTTTTCACTATCATGAATACTACTGGCATATATACAGCATCTTGCATTTATTTCCTAAAGTACGTATACATGCATAATTTTACTTAATGCCATCCTTACTCAAGTGAGAGAGAAATCGAAGTCCCATTCTATGTAGAGGATGCTGAGATTCAGAGACTCGTAGGGACTTATCCCAGGTCACAGAGTTGGCAGTGACAGAGCCCAGAGCCAAACCCGGGCATATATCATAGCACAGCTCTAACCAACATTCACTGCTTTAGATTTCTGTTTTTCAAGAATTAAAAGAGGTAGGGTTCTGTTGTTGTTGTTTGTTTGTTTTTAGGTGACATTGCTGCATCAACCTTGAATTAGGGCTGCTTCTGTTCTGAGACAGATCACATTTGTTGAAGGGAGGGCATTAGTGAATCAATAAGCTTTTAGTAAATACCCAAAGACCTTCTGGGTGCCCAGCCTGGTGCTAGGGTCAGGGTGGAGATAAGAGACAGTGAGGGTGAAGGGAGGTCTCTAAAGGTGAGCCTCTTTGGGGATATCCTCTCATCCTTCAAAGCCCATCCCAAATCTACCCCGGAAATCTTCCTAGGAGGGGAGAGGGAGGGAGCAGTCCTATTGAGTACCTGTCATGTGCCAGGCATGCACATATGTCAACATATCCAGTCCTCAAAAGAACTTTTGGCAGAATTCTCATTTTATATATTAAGAATCTGAGAATAGACAGTGTATGGAACTTGCCCAAGGTCACGACGAGGACACAGTGGAGCTGGTCATGCACAAAGTCTGCCTGAGGCCAGCCTAGGCCAAGCTATGCTCTGCTGTTGGGCCAACATCAGTTCCTGCAGTGGGAGTTGGGGTCCCTGACACTTCCTCATCTCTGCCACCTCACTGAGTGCATCACATTCTTTCACGTTCACTGGTTTCCCCTTTAGACTAAACTCCTTGATGGCAAGGACAATGTTATTTTTTTTTTGTCCTTCTGCCTAGCACAGGCCTGAGCTTTGTTTTATGAATAGTGCTTGTGGATCTTGCTTAAGAAGTCTTTCCCTATCCCCAACTCATGGGAATATTCTCCTGTGTTATCTTCTAGGAGCTTTATAGTTTCCTGTTTTACTTTAAATCTACAATTCATTTTGAATTGATTTTGAATGGTATAAGGAAGAGGTTAGTTTTCTTCCCCCTCCATATTTTAAACATTTGACTGAGTACTGTCTGTGAAAATGTGTGTTCTTTCTCCAGTGCACTGTGGTACCGTTGTAGTCTTAATCAAGCACTCAGAAAAGCATGAGTTTATTTCTGAATTTTCTTCCATCAATCTAGTCACCTGTCCTTGTAGCTAGGACCAACTAATTACTTTAATTACTAATTATTCGAATTATTTTATCTTACTAGACCTCTATGATAAGTTTTTCTATCTGGTAGAATAAGTTTTCCCATGGTATTCTTCTTTCTCTCAGTAGTGCCTTGGCTCTTCTTATTTCTATATGAATTTTAGAATCAGCTTGTCAATTCTTGTAAACCAAATATTGGGAGTTTGATTGGGATTGTACTGAATCTATAGAGCAAATTGGGGAGAGGTGACATCTTTGCAATATTGAGCCTTTCAATCCATGAATCTGGAATATCCCTCCACTTATTTAGGGCTTTCTTAATTTCTTTCAACAATGTCTTATAGTTATTAGTGTAGAGTATTCATCAACGATGCGAGCAAATTCTTTGCTGAATCACAAAATAGTTTTTGAGTACTGGAAAAGTATTTCCTCAACTTTTTGTGTTACAGATATGACATACTTGTAAGTTTAATTTGCACTGTGGACAGTTTCTCAGTCATTTTCTTAAGTTTAGGTAATAAGAAAGGGATAAATAAGCCCTGAATACTCCCACCATGGCTGACTCTCAGCTACCAACTTGACATTACTGAACTCAGAATTGGAAAGGGATGACCGGGAGCACACCGCTATACAGTTTCCACCATACAGAAACAATAGAGGTCCACACCTCAAGGGCTCAGTTAAGTGTAAATAGTAAATCATTAAGAAATGATGAGTTTTGAGTGTTATTATTGTTTTAATATAATATCTTTAATTGTAAGTTTATAAATCTTAATTTTTAATAGTAGCTATTTTTAACAAGTGGCTCATATAATTTCTGAAAGTTTAACAACCAGCTCACAAGATGATATAAGTTGATTCTAACATACTGCTCAAGCACCAATAACTGTACTTCTTCTGTGTCAGGCACCATGACCAATTCTGTACATGCAGCATGTTATTTAATCATAACAACTATATAAGGACAGTTTGCTTATTCCTGTCCTAGATGGAGACTGCACTGTCTGGCTTTCACATACAGTCTGAATCTGTGAAAAATGCAGTGGTCTTTGGCCCCAGAGAAAGTTGGAATCCACTTCTCCTTCTTTACCTCCTGTCTGGCCCAGACAAATGTCCTGATGCTTCTCTCTCCTCCCTGTCTCTCCATTGCCATGGTCATTGCAGCCTCCCTACCCCCAAGGGCTCTTCCTTTCACCAGCCTGGGACCCACCTCATGCTAGCCCACCCCAGGACTTCCACATGGCTCCTGTCCTGTGGGGGCCCCAGTGACTGGAATCCTCACCCCAGTTGGGGTCCCAGGACCCACTGCTGTCCAGGAAGGCAGTTTGTGTAATAGGTCCTGGGATTTGAATGGTCCTTACATCTCTCCTAAATTAATGTGGAACCAACCCACGTCTTTCATTTGGGGTCATGGCAATTTGATTTTCTCACCATAGTGTTCATGCCTAGGCAGCATGGGCTCCCACCTGTCCAGTCCTCCCTCCTCCATTGCTCTGCTCCTCTCCCCCTGGGTCTTTCTCCTTCACTTTTCCCTCCTTCCTGGCCTCTCTCTGATCATCTTCCTGCTGCTGTCTGTCTCATGCTCTCTCTTGTTCTCTTTCTCTCCCTGACTTTCTGCCTCTGCACTGTCCCCTTCCCTGCACTGTGGCCTTCTATGCAGCTGGCCTTATCTTGTACTTTCTGTCTCCCTCTCAGTCTTACCCTGTTTCTGAGACTCTCGATTTCCCACACATTTTTGCTCTCAAGTGTTTTATCTGTTCCCATTCTGTCTCCATCTCTGACTGTGTGTCTTTCACAGTCTTCCTGTCTGACTCTTGGTCTATCTTTGCCTCTATGTCCACACCCTTACATCTCTCCATCTGTCTCTGCATCTCTGTGTCTCTGTCTGTGGCTTACTCCTTATCTCTGTGCCCCCCTCAGCACCTCTGCAGCCCCTGAGACAGAGAGTCGGGGTGGGATCAGAGGGGAGCCAGACCAGCTCCCCTACCCAACCCTCAGCACACAAGAGCTCCATCGCCCTCTTAGAACCTGCAAGGCCTTTGCACACCGGAATGTGCTTGGGCTGAGGCCTGGAGCTGAGGAAATCCATCTGTCATTTCTGATGGAAAGGGCCCCTTCTCAGGAGGTCTTTGCCCCGCCTCTGCTCCCCCTTGCTCGCCCATGAACTCTGCGAGCACCTGAGGGAGAGCTGCTTGCCTGCCGGGAAGAGGGTTCCACATGGGAGCAGCTTTCCAAGGAAAACACCGCCTTGATAGATCATGTGTTGGGAGAGAGCTGGTTCCACACGCCATAAATTGCCAGCCTGACCTCCCCTGTGGGGCCCCGCAGTCTCTGAGTTGAGGTTCTCCTGCAGGGCCAGGCTGGGTTGGCACAGCCTGACTTGTTGCCTGGAGAGGGGAGGTCAGGAGGCCTGGGCACAAGTGACACTCCCAGCCAGCAGCCAGGCCAAGCGCCCCATCTGCCTCCCATCAGACAGAGAGCTGAGATCAGGGCACACCAGGTGCAGGCATCTGGGGCAATACTTGTGGGCTCCCTTGGGATTTGTAGTTCCAAAGCATATTCATAGCTAGCATCTCTTTGTTTTCAAATTGGGTGGGGGCGCTGGTTAGTTCCATTTTAGGTAAAGAGGCGTTGACATTCAGAGAGAGGAAATGACTGAAAAAGGTCCACAGCAAATTAGAGACAGGACTGAGAATGTTTGACTTGAAATCCTATCCCTACTCCCCTCCCATCTCCTGTTTATTGTCAGAGAGGATTCCTGGAGGAGAAAGGCAATAGGTTGGGCCTGAATAGTGAGCAACATCATTCATTCCTTCACCATTTACTAGGTCTTTACTTTGTGCTCAGTATTCAAGGGCCACAGGGGTGAATCTCTCATGTTTTCCACCTTCCAGAAGCTTAGTCTGAGGGTTGGCACACCTACGGTAAAAAGTGAATAGAACTATGTAGGAAGTACCAGTGGGAGCTGCAGAGACCTAAAGGAAAATCTGGGGAGACCCAAAGACCCCTGATAGATGGGAGGAGGACAGTTAGAGAGAGCATCCTGGAAGAAGGGGTCTGTGAGTTGTACTTGGGGGGAAGGGTATTGCAGGCAATGGAAAAAGCGAGGTGGCAATGCAGGTGCAGGGGCATGAAAGCAGGATGTGTTTAGAAAATGAGGGCTGGCCAGCCTGGCCAGAGGGAGAAGGAGAGTGAGAAGCAGAGAAAAGAAAAGGGTGGTGAGGGTCCAAGTTCCCGGGGAGGCCGAGCTTCATCCTGAAAACAAGGATGTTAGGAGAGGGTTGAGGCGCGGCATGGATGATATGCTCTCAGATTCGCACTGTAGATTTGGAATATATGGAAAGGACCACGGAGATGTTGGAAGGAAGATTTCATGACACGGCGTAGTGATTAAGGCGGCTTAGACTCCTGCCTTGGCCACAAAGCAGCTATGGGACAAGTTAACTTCCTATGCCTCAGTTACTACCTACCTCTTAGAGCCACCCCAAGATTAGATGAAATCATGCAAAGGCTGATGGTGGCTATGAGATTGCAGCGGGTGTGCACCTTAGTCCATGATGCAGCTGTGCACCACGGAGCGAGTCCCTGTGTTGCCTAAACAGGAATTTAATGTTCGAATCTCCTCTCACGGAGCTGGTAGGAAATGGGACCCTAGGTGCTCTTGGGCTCCACTCTGCCCAATCCCAGGCTCTTGCACTGTGTTAGGGTGGGGAGGAGGCTGCTCTGGTTGTCAGCCAGTTATGTCAGAGCTGTCCCTTGCCCCTGCCACATGGCCCCTTCTGGCCTGGCAGCCGTGGCGGGGGGGGAGGTGCCTGTACATGCTGGGGTGGGGTTGCCTAGACATGTTTCCCATAGGCACATCCTCGCCTGAGCAGTCCTAAGTCCTTTCCACCCAGAGGAGTCACAGATTTTGCTCAGACTGGCTCTGTGGAAAATCTTGCCCCTTTCTATACCTTCCAAGCCAGCCTGTCTCATTCTCTGTTTCAGCTTCTCTGCACAGCTCTATTTCTCTTTGGAAAGAAATGCTAGAAACACTTGCTGGCCACGTTTTTTTCTTCCCTACCACATACCTTCCCTGATGCGAGCACTGGACTCTTCCCTGCAAGGAGTAAGGGCAAGGGCAAAAAGGAACTACCGGAGGAGGAATAAAACATTGCTATTATCTCAGCATACTATTCAATACCATCATCATCTCAATCTCGGGGAGAGGAACAAAGCAAGGAGCAGGGAACAGCACACGGGAGGGGGGACATTACACCAGCACAGGTCTAACGGTCCATCCAACCGAGCAGTCTGGACAGAGACGGTCGGAGAAGCAGCCCACCCCCAGGGCAGCGGGCCTGGGCTGGGGCTGTCTTCCCCTCCACTGCCCGTCCTGGCATGGCCTGTTCCAGCTGGGCTGGGAGCGCCCACCCCACCCAGCCCTGGTCAGGAAGCTCCTCCTGTAAGCCAGTCTGCCTCATGGAGAAGCAGCAGCCGAGATCTCTCCCCAGCACTCAGACACACGGAGACCCCAACTCAGACACATAAGGACAGGCACAGCCTGTGTTCATGTGTGAGAGTGTGGATATGCCCAGATGCACACCTGGGTGGGAAGCTCACAGGCACACATATAACACCCTCTACACTCCCACTCCCACAGCCCACCACATCTCTATTGATAAACATTCAAATATATGTCCACTCACAACCTGCCCCCTTACATACAAATACATGCATAAACATGTATTCACACTGAATCACAGATACAGAAGTCAAAGAGCACACATGTGGACACACATGCTTGAATTTACCCAGACACAAACATGTACACCCACAGAGCCTTGCTTCCAGAGGCATATATGTTTCACACATACACACTCACACTCACACATAATGAACTCACACTCAATGAGAGTGTAATCAGGGATGTGTGGTGCTAGGCCCTGGAGAACAAGACAGAGGGTGTTTTTCAGGGACGGTGTTAGTTTGCTTGGGCTGCCATTACAAAGTACGACAGACTGAGAGGCTTACATAATGGAAGTTTATTTTCTTGCAATTCTGAAGGTGGGAAGTCCAAAATCAAGGTGTTGGCAGGGCTGGTTTCCTCCAAGGCCTCTCTCCTTGCCTTGTAGGCGGCTGTCTTCTCCCTGCGTCCTCGTGTGGTCTTCCCTCTGAGCTCGTCTGTGTCCCAACTCCCTCTTCTTGTAAGGACACCAGTCATACTGGATTAGGCCCCTCTCATATGACCTCATTTTATTCATTTCCGCATAGAGACCCCGTCTCCAAATACAGGCCCATATGGAGATATTAGGGGTTAAGACTTCAACACGTGAACTTTGGGGGAGCGCTGTTCAGCTCATAGCAGGCAGCTCACCTCTAATGGGGACGACAGACCCAAGCAATAGAAGCATAAAATGATTCCACCCTGACAAGGACTATGCACAGTCAGGAAGGGGCTGAGGGAGAGAACAGGATCAAGTGGAGTGACACCTTTAAACCAGTAGTTGGGGAGGAGTCTGCAGAGCACAGGCTGCCTGCTCTGTCCTGGCCTGGGTGCACTCGGCCCTGCCAGGTCTGTCCACCTCTGTATTCTAGGCCCCACCCGGGCCTGGCTGGGAGCACAGCTCAGCGAGTGTGTTGGGGTGAACACATGGGTGAGTGGATGAGTGAGTGCAATGCTCTTTCAGTTTCAGAGACCTGACTTTTGTGTAGGAAAGCCCCGAAGGAGAGGCAGGCAAGAAACCTCCTGTGCCTGAGTGCCTGGGTGGTCAAACAGGGTGTGGACAGCCTGGCAGGGGCCCAGAGCCTCAGCCTGAGGGAACAGCAGGAGGGAGGGGAGGAGAGGGATGCTGAGGGCTGCCCTGAATGCCAGCCCTGGGTCTGCTGTGTGACATGGGGCAAGCTACCTGACCTTCCTGAGTCAGTGTCCTCATCTGTACAATAGGGAATGAAATGGTAGCTACCTCACAGAATTGCTGTGAGGATTAAATGAGATCATCCATGTAAAACACTTAGCACATAGCCTAACCCATAACTGGTGCATAACAAATGCTAGCTAATATTGCCACGATTTTTGGTATTCCTTCTGGAAAACAAACACACCAGTACCTGAGTCATCTTGGCTCCACCTCTCCCTTACCACACACATTCACCAACCACTAAGTTCTTGTTGATTCTGCCTCCTTTATGGGCCTTCTCCATCCCTCGTGGTAACAGCCTCATCGTCTCTCTCCTGGACACCCCGCCAGCCTCCAACCTCTCACTTACCAGTCCAGCCTCTCTACTGGCCCCCAGAGAAACTCTCTAAACTGCAAAACTGATCATGTAACTTTCAGACTGAAATCCTCCAGAGCTCAGTCCCACACACATGATAAAGGGCATTCAAAGCCTTTTTGGCTCTGGCCTCAAATTCCAGCCACAGTCAACACGTACCAGACCCCACTGGCATGTGGGACTACTTCCCAGGCCCCAAATCTCTCAAGCTTGCTCAAACTTCTGGGCCTTTGTAAATGCTTTCCCACTATTTGGATGGCCCTTCCCATCTTCTCTCCCCTGGCAACTCTTACTAACCTTCCTTGAGATTGAGCTCAAGAGCCGAGAAGCCTTGACCTCCCCAGAGTCCACTGATCACTGATCCACCCTGTGGCTCTGGGGGAGTCGGCCCACTCTGCTGCACTGCCCTCTCGGGCGCCTTGAGAGCAGCAGTTCGCCCAGTCCTTGTGATGTCTCTGGCACCTGCACAGGGCCTGGCTAAGAAGGTTCCCAGGACATTCTTGGAATCACTGAACAAAGGCTTGGTCTTGTGAGGTAGAGACTGTTCTCTTAGTTTTATAGACAAGTAAACTGGAATTCAAAAAAGCTAAGTGAGCTGCCTAAGCTTACATAACCAGATTAACCCACGTTCAGAGCCCTTTCCACACACAGTGCCCTCTGCCTGGAATTCCCCCCTTCTCTCTCTTTCCTGGCTCATTCTTTAGACTCATCTTAGATAACACTGCCTCTGGGAAGCCCTCCAGGCTCTTTCTTCTGGGTCCGCCCAGTGCTGCTTCTCTTACAAACTGTGGAGTACACTGTTTCTCACTTTTGGATTATGAACACAGGGACCAGGGCTGCCTCTAGGGTGTTTGGGGTTATCCAAAACTAGTATGTCAGCACCATATCGGAGACCCAATTTCATGGGTACCTACAAAAGAAATATCACATCAGCTAATGGAAGTGGTCCATTTGCTATGCTGCTCCCTTGGGACTAGGGTCTGGCCATGGAGTCCCAGGAAAAGCCCATAGAAATGAATCCTGGAGCTCTTCAGGACATCTGGTCGACCTTCTGCATGCAGTAGAGGTAGAAAGAACCTGGAAGGGGAGAAATGGACAAGAGCCTATACAAATCTCAGTGCGGGCTCAGAGGGTCCCACCTGTATGACACTGCCAGTCCTAGGCAGTCCTAGGCAATCCCAGACATTGGAGAGGGACATGGAAAATTTTGCAGAAGGTACTCCAGTAGAGCTACCTCGGCTGGAAGGGGAAGGAGCGGGAGCACTGCCTGCTCAGGTCAAGAAGCAGGACTGTTAGGGACTGTACCCATCCTATGCACCCCTGGGACAACTTAGCCTTGGGACCATTCGTAGAGCCTGGGTGGTTTACACAACCCAAACCCAGTATGAGCCTATGGAGTTACCTGAAGCGTGAGTGACATTAACAGAAGAATGGTTTCTAGATCACGAGGGCTCAGTACCTGCTGTTCTCTGCTGACCAATCCACATCTAGAATTAGGTGTTTGGTGAGGAGCTTCGTGTTTGAAGAGGAATGGGGAGGAATTGGATTATGCTTAGCTATGAGAAAGTCATTACGTGGAAAGAAAAGCAAAAACAGTATTGTGAGACCCCAGAGGGTAGAGGATGAGAGTGGGAAGATTTCAGCTAGATTTTTGAATTCTAATAATCTTGGCTCTTCAGAAATGACCTGGGCTGCCTGTGAGGTAGCGAGGTCTCCGTTCCCAGGGGTGTGCTAACAGCGGGCGGATGGGCCACCCTCTGGAAGGCTTCAGGGCAGACCCCTGCCCTGGGAGTGGTTTGCTTCAACTCTCTGTGAGGCCCTGTTCAACCCTGTGCTGCTGAGACTAAATCTTCATTTAGAATCTATCTTGTGTCAGATATTATGGAGGTGAAAAGAGAAGAGAGACAGGCCCCAGCCGTCAGGGGCATATGTCATTATGGGGGTTTGTGGAGGTTCTGGGGCTGGGACGGCCCAGAGGGAGGAACCAGCTTGCACTGTGACCACAGTTATGTCTTCAAAGGCCAAGGACGTCGATCCTGAGAGCAGTGCTGTCCAATGGAAACTTCTGTGATGATAGAAATGTTTTATATTCGGGCTGTCCACCATGGTGGCCTTTGATAGGCATATGTGGCAAGTGCCTAGTGTGCAGGGCAGCACGGATGTGGGACACTTGAGGGAAGCTCTACCGGATGGGGCTACTCCAGAGAGTTACAGTAGTCGGCCCCATGACCCTGAGGCCCTGAAGTTGCCTCCACCTTTGAGGGCCCTTTCTCTCCTTCCCTCCCTGTGTCAGCAACACAGAAAAGGAAGGCTCCAGAGCACCTAGCTTCAGCGCTGGACAGGCCAGCTTGCTGTGTGAGTTTGGATAAATCCTTCACCTCTCTGGGCTACAGCTCCAATAACGTGAGAAGTTGAACTATAGTAAGGCTTGGAAAAAAAAGACTCAGTGGGTCTGGGATTTGGAAGCTTCATTACCTTCTCTCCGTGGATCCCAACCTTCCACCACCCAGATCTCAGCTCCTAGCGACCTGAAGAACTTTTGTATTTACCGCTTAGCACTTGGTGTACGGGTCTATGACCTTCTTTAGAAACTTTTTCTTTATGAGTTTATTTTGGCTTGTGCTGAGCATTCATAAAATTCCTAGGGAACTGGAGGTTTAAAAGTCGGGCTTGTAAAAGGAGTAGGTGGGAGGCAGTGGGAACTGGGCAGGGAGGGAGAGGCAGCAGCCAGCTCTGGGAAACGGGAGAAAAAGGAGCAGTCTTCCATTCTCCACCCTGGCCTAGCTGCTTATGAGGTCTGGGCTTTTTGGGTCATGAAAGGGGAGGAAAGGTGGAAGAGACAGAAGAGGCTAGGGGCGGAGCTGGGAGGAAGGAAACGGAGGCACAGAGGCTGAGATTTTCCCACTGGGCTAGCAGAGCCGAGCCCGGTTCTGATAAGGGGTTCCTTTGGCTTGCCTGGGGTTTTTCTTGTCATTCACCTCTTCTCTGGCCCGGCTGCTCCTCAGCAGGTTGGAGGTACTGGTGAATGGCTCAGAGAGCACAGGGCATATGAAACAAATTAGGTCTCTGTTACAGCCACCCAGAGGCGGGTGATGGATGGGGGCCTGTGTTCACGGCAAAGCTAATTGGCAACACACAGAGATATCCAAGAAAGTATATTATTTTGCCAGACTTCGGAGTCATTGGACTTTTTTTTTTTTATTGTAGAACATTATATAGCCAGAGATAAAAAGCACAGTGAAAGTTTTAAATCTAATAAAAGCATTTGACTGCAGAATAAAAATAACATACACAGAGAAGTTTGATTTGGATTCAGGTTTTATTAATGTTCTTTCATTGCAAAATGTTTCCAATTAAAAAACAATTCCGTGAGCGCCACATTAATAAGCTGCTTGTCTTTCGAAAGGGCCAGAGATTTTGAAACGTAGTGGTGGACAGATTCATCCGCATGCAGCGCTGCCTCGAGGTTGTCGCCGCAGCTAACATATTCCAAACGGGGGCTGCTCGAGCTCAGACCTGGGGAGAGGTGAGACACCTCCCGACTGGGCCTGGAGCAAGAACAGCTGAATTCATTCAGCATCACCTGATCCAAGGATGCCCAAATAATACATGTTACCAAACAGGGATCAGCAAAGACTAGGCCTCGGTTTCCCCACTTGTAAATGAGGCTGTTGGGTTCAGTGGTCTCCGAGGATTTCAGCATTTCTCCAGGGAAACCCTGATCGATTATCCCCAAAGACTGCTTAATGCTTGCTTTAGGAAAAGTTAACTAAATATGTATGAAATTGATTAGCAATGAGGAGACCAAACCATATTTAAAACCTGTCACACCTGGGGCTGGTCCCTGTGCCTAGCTGTTTGTAAAGAGTAACTAGTAGTTTGACTGACTCCAACTGGAAGTCTGCAGAATAACCAGCCATAATATGGGGAACAGGGATGTCGCATTGTTTGTAATGGGTGGTTTTCAAAGGAACTTCATTTTGCAGAGTGAGTGTTAAGCAGTTCCTTGACTAATGCCTGACAAGTTGCTTTTAGAATAACTGGTCATTTTCCATTTAAGCACTTAAATGGAAACTGTTTCCAACTGTTTTGTTTTTGCCCCCACACAAATGGAGGTTTAACACTAGTGAGGAAATACAATTCTAACTCGGTGCTTTTTTAGGTGACTTGAGCAGTCTGCCTCCTGCCTTCCCCGAAGGCCTGGCCTGTGTGGCTCAGTTTGGGGGGAGTTAATATCTTCTTAGGAGACCACTCACACACCTTGGGGGCCCAGGAATGCTGATCATATAGCTAAAGATAAACCCCTCAGTTCCCCAAACGCAAAGAGCAAGGTCTTTGTTCCAGGAGGGTGTGAGAGAGGGGTGGGCTCAGGTTTCCCTCTTTGCAGATTTGGAAGCTGAAAGCACTCCTCATCCACATGCCCAAACCCTCCCGCAGGCCTCTCTCCGGGCCAGCAACACCCCACCCCCCCAGAAGGGCAGAGGCAGCCGGAGCCCAGAGCTGCTCCGAGCAGGTTCCCAGCACTTTCGCTCCGCAGGGCCCAGTGCGGCTGGCCCAGCTCTAGCTTAAAAGCTTTTCAAACTGAAGAGAGGAGGGGAATTAGCTCATTTTTTTCCCCTTGCTTTGGCCACTGATCGTACTCTAATTTGCCTTTCTCACACCTCCTGTGTTCCACACTGACTTACTGGGTGTTGGAGATAGGAGCTGATCCGCCAGCGTCAAGTCTGGGCCTGGTCTCAGTCTCCGTCTCCAGGGAGAGTCAGCTCATCTCTCTGTCCCTCCGCATGACCCAATGACCCAACCTATCCCCTTGTCTCCGCTTGCACCCTCGGTGCCTTCGAAAGCTGGCTTGGTCTGTCAGTGACCACTGCCCCCGGGCCCTCTCCTCTCCACCTTCCCAGGGCCTGGATGGCCTTTGAGTAAACAGATAGCCCAGCGAGGTATGTGATCAATTAGCTTTGCTGAAAATACAATCATTCTGTTATTCCAAGCTGATGAGAAGGCCTCTTTGGCCTGCCTCTCCCGGTCTCCACACGCCAATCAGCCTGTGTCACCGATATAATTTTCCACATAAACACAACCTTTGTGCAACATCTACTCTTGTAAATAGATGTAATTCCCAAACCAAATAACGCACTTGGAGGGGAAATGGATATTATGCATGCAAAAAGAAAAGCAGCGATTTTTACACTTTCTAGGCAACAAAAGATTACCCCTAATTGCAAGGGGTGGGGAGAACTGTGCAGGTCTGGGGCGCGGGAAGGCGGCTGCTGGGAAGCAGGGAGGCTGGCTTCCAAGGGTTTTTTTTTTTTTTTTTTCTCTCTCTCTCTCTCTCTGCACATGTGTGAGAGCGGACCACCAGGAACTGCTTAACCCAGGGTTTGTCCTGTTTAGGCAATGAGGAGAGCGTGGTTATTGTTGTTGATATCTTAAAGGAAACAGCGAGTTACTTAATTATAAGGCTGGATCTCCCTTGCCAGGAGGGGCCCCCCTTCCCCGCTCCAAACCTGGAACTGTACACATGCTGTTGCACAAATGTCCCCTACATTCCCGGACAGGAATTGCCTCAGTGGGCCCGCAACTGTGTGAGTTCCCCTGAAAGGCACTGGTATGCCTTTCTCAATGTTCCGCTCTCTTAAGTCGATCCCTCAATTAGACCTTGAAAGCAGCGGAAGTTCCCAGAGAGCAGGGAGGGAGACTGCCACAGAACCCACTGTGTAATCCTGGCCAGGTCTGGGCACCGCTGCCTCCTGGCCTCTCCAAAGCCATGGAAATGAAGGCTGGGACGCCCTCTCCCATGTTCCTGGTCTTTCTGTACCCCTTCTGCTGGAAAAAAAAAAGCCCCCACCCTGGGTCAAAAAAGGCCTCTTGGGGGGGGTCCCAGGACATCTGAGGGGCAGAAGGAGTGCCCCACAGGTAGAGAGCAGCCTGCAGGAGGAAGTGGCAGGCTTGCGGAGCTGCCCCTGCACAGTGCCAGCCCCACTCTGGGCCAGGCGGCACCAGAACGAGCCTCTGAGCTTTAGTCCTGTGCATCTAGGCAGTCGCAGTCACAGAAGATTGTCTTTTGCAAAGCTGTTTCT
The DNA here is from genome assembly GCA_004026765.1 of Micronycteris hirsuta. NCBI lineage: Eukaryota > Metazoa > Chordata > Mammalia > Chiroptera > Phyllostomidae > Micronycteris > Micronycteris hirsuta. The sequence goes on from PVJI01003176.1 coordinate 119,561, forward strand.
ATCAGCAGGTAGGTCATGACATCTTGGCCTCAAGCAGGCCTTTATACTGTCATATCGTTTTTTTAGGTCTTATAGTTTGTCCAAGTTTAATGCAGCGAGTGAGGAGTTAGGGAGGGGATGCTGGTCTGTGTGCTGAGAGAGAAAGCACCAGGAGCAGGGAGGAGCGGCGGGGACCACAGGGCTCCTGTCCAGGTTCTGTCTCCAGGCCTGGAGTGGAGGGGTGGGCGGCCCCAAACACTTCAGCTACAAAAGAGTTTTCTCTTTGACCCCCGCCCCCGCCCCTCCCCCTGCCCACAACGGCCTAAGAACCCTCATCCCCCAGCTTCCATCCATCCCAGGCTCCTGAAGGCCATCTGAAACTCATTAGCTGCTTGAAATGATTGTCATGGGAGCTCTTGATGGAGAACAAGAAAGGGAGAGGGATACTTTTAAAGGACAGCAATCGGGACACAAATGCTGGCAGATGTTTGGAAACCTGGCTGTTTGAGGAAGGGCCTCCCGGAGGCATGGGGGCCAGCTCCTCCTCCTCCATGGGGGCCAGGCCCCCACCCTCTGTCTCGACCACTCCCGAAGCCCAGGCTGGATCAGCTGGTCTGGCCTCCTTCATGGGGGAGGGGCAGGGGGGACAGAGCAGCGGCCCCCGGACAGGCACAGACCGATTCAGAGGACAGTGGTGGGCGTCACTGGGGTCTTTTCCAGTTCCAGTTGAACGTCTGCACTTTGCAGATGAAGCAACATTCCGTTTGTCATAACAAAACCATAAAGTGTCGAAATGCTGGAATTACAAGAGCAGACAATATTAAAATCATGGAATGCACAAGCTTAGAATGATAGACTCTTCAAAATAGGGAACTTGGAATTAAAAAATACCTTTGCGTTGTAGGATGTTAGAAACCCAGACTATTAGAATCCTAGACTGCTAGAGTTCTTGAAAAAACAATTTAGAGAATCCCAGAAATGCTTGCAATTCTTAGTAGCATGAAACACAATTATGGAATTTTAGGATTATGGAATCAGAATTCTCAAATCCTAGAATTATAGAGCATTAGAAATATAGAAAAATAAATGTATAGAAATCTAGAATCATGGTCTCTTAGGATCATAGAACACAAAAATGGTAGAATATTAAATTAAGGAAATGTTGAATGATATTAGAATCACAGAATATTAGCATCATGGAATGGTAGAATGAGATAACCACAGATTTATATGATCATAACAGCTTCTACTTACAGACTGATTGGGTTACAGACACTTAGAATTATGGAGCGTTAGAATCCGAGACTGTCTGTTTTGTGAGAGAAGGATAGGATCTATGAATTATAGAATTTTGGAATTACAGGCTTTTAGACATGGCCTTGAAGAATTTCAGAGGCAAAAAAGGATTTAGAGGTCAGTGTGGCCCCCCTTCTGGCCCAGCTGAAACCTTCACCTAAGCCTTCACACACACACATAGCCCCTCGGCAACCTGTGCTTCTGTCTCGAAAACACAGTTAATTCGATCATTCCCTGTACCTCCCAGAGCTGCTGACCTCCTTTTCTGCTCCCTTCTCATCATTACAAATTCCTACCACCCTCTGTTTTTCGAAGGGACAGTTTGCTTTTCTTTTTGCAGGTCGCCCAGCATTGTAATTCCCCATGCCTGTGCCCTGCAGGACAAGCCTATTTCAATGATTAACATATCAGTGAAATGACGCTTTGGCCCCTTTGAGGCGAGGGAGGGAGAGGAGGGAAAGGCAGGCTTGTGCATCTCTGTGTGTACGACGGTGGCCTCTGTCGCAGGAACAGCAGCAAACAGGTCCAGATATGAACCCGTGCAGCCCGTTCCTTCTGAAGGACTTGGGAGCCATGGCTGGGGCAGAGAACAAGCAGACCGCCTATTTACATGGGAGGAGATTGGAAACGATAACCCATTTTATGCTTATTTACTTTGTGATCCTCACAGGTTGGGGTTTACACACATCAGACATGTAGATTAGATAATTTGCTAGGAATTAACAGTCTCTGATGGTTATCAGTCCTGGGGGCGATGGAAGCTGGGTGGATGAGGATGGCTCAGCAATGAGATGCGAAGTCATCGTATGCTCACCAGGGTTCAGAGAGGTGTGGGGGCTCATCACCCACCATAAACCCCCAACGGCAACAGTATGCACAGTGCATGGGGATGGATGGTAACACTTTGGATTCTGTGCAATGTTTAAGAATAAACCAAAAGCAAAAAAGCCAGCTTCAGAGTCACCCTTGTCCTTTGGAAATGTTCACTTCCTAGTGAATTCATCCCAAATTCTGTAAAGGGGCTAGCCGGAGGTAAACAATTTAAATATGGAATCTCCTGCTTTTCATGCAAACACCATACAGTCAGGGGCTATGCAGTGGCTGCTTAAATATGGGGCCCTCTTCCTCCGAAGATCTTTTCTCTGGCTCAGCTCAGGCTCAGAATCTCCCAGCCCCAGGCTCACCTAATGCGCCAGGGATTCCTTAGGGAGGGAGCAGCTCGGGTCACAAATGTGGAGATCAGACAGTTCTCACCACGGATGAAACTCTGTAGACAGCCTCTTTCACCAGTTTCAAATCTTTTGTCAAAAGCTAGTTTAGTTTAGAAACTACACAGCACCCAAACCAAATTGCAGGGCCCAACTGGTTCTGGCAACACCATTCCGATGGCTGAGATTTTTCCAAAACTGAACCGCGTGCCTGAGAGGCGGAGCGCCGTGGGCTACAGGCACACTTGCTCAGCCCTGTCTGTGATGCTGTGTGCCTTGAGGCAAGTAGACCTCCTCTCTGGGCCGCTGTAGGCCCACCTACAGATAGGAAGTTGGATTAGATCATCTAAATGAGGAAGCAAAAATATTAGAAACAGGAAAAGAACAATTTGGTTTTGTTTCCATTTTGCGAGTTGAATTTCAAATTATGCAGGCCAGTGTTTGTATTTATTTTTGAGGCAGTTCAACCAAGAATTGCTGTCTTCATGGCTCTATCTTTTGATTTCAGATGCTAAACAACAAAACCCCGACCCAGACTTGCTCCACTATTGACTGCGTCTTTTGTACACATTTGCAATGGAGCAGCATATTGGGGTAAAACAAATGACAAATGCAGTTGCCTTCCCAGTGCTGAGAGAAACAGTGGAAATGAGCTACTAGGGTTGCAAACTGGGTGTCAAGAGCCCTCACTGTGTGACTCAGTTCCTCCCCCTGTAAAGTGCGGAGTGGAGTGAGGCAGGGAGAAAATTCCCCAGCTCCAGAGCCAAGCCCGAGTTTCTGAGGCCCCAGCCCTGATTCTAAGCAAGGCTGCTGGGGATATTGTGCCCTGCTACATCGCAGCCCCTCTAGGGCCACCCCCACGATCACAGTGATGGGAGGGGTGGGGCCAAGGGAAATGAAGGGCCTTTATAAAGGGGACAATGGCAAATCCGCAATTTGTGGACAAGTCCCTTTCACTGGGAGCCTGAAAGGCCAAGGAGGGGATGGGCAGAGTGAATGGGGCTGAGGGCGTGAGGTCCCTCTTTCTGTGGCCCCATTGAAAGTCCATGGACACATCAGCATAAAAGGAGATGAGTTACAGAGGCCAATGAGGGGGTTGTGCTGGAGTTTGGAAATCCCCTGACAGGTGACCTGGCCAGAGGGCTGAGGCCACGTGGATGGCCAGGCTGAGGGGGACAGGCAGGCAGGTGGGTTGCCAGGTCCTCGGTCGAGCTTTGTTCTTTCTTGCTGTGAAGCCCAATTTGTAACATACAACGATACTGTACGTCTTCCCACAGTGCATTGGGGCGGAGTTATGGCTGAGGCACTTGAGACTGGATCTGTCTGGAAAGGCCCGTGCTGGTGATAAGGTTGAAGGGTGGGGTTGGTATCAGCTGGTTTGACTGCAGGCCCCAGACCAGTCCATTGAACCAAAATACCCTGTGACGACAACCCTCAGCCGGCTGCCTGGTCCTGCAGCTGGTCACTGCAGACAGACAGCCAGTGAGTTTCCCCAACAGTGGGTCAGTTTGGACAAACAACAGTTCGGTCCAACCCAAACAGTTGAGTTCAGTTATCAAAATGGTCGGGGTGGGAGTGGGGCAGGGAAACAACAGAAAAACAACAACAATAGGAGTTCAGTTTTTAAAAAATCAGCGTGCATCTCCCTTGGCTATTATATCAGGAAACAACCGATCAGCCGACTGACACAGCTGCTCAGGGTTGCCGGGACACTCAAGGACTCGATGGGTCTGGGAGTGGAAGCGCTGAGAAGTGGGCCTTTGGTCCAGCCCAGCAAGGCTGTGGCCATGGGTTTCCCACTGGGCTGTGGAAACACAGACCCAGCCAGGCTTTCCCCAGCAGGGGGAACCTTCCGGTTCTCCTAGAGGGCTGCCTGAGGGGCCTGGAGCCTCCCCGGGCTCTTCCCTGTGGCCCCGCCACCTGCCTGGGCCCACTCCTATTAACTGTCTTTAAAAAAGGAATTCAAGCAAAACAAAAGAAAAACCTCTCAATCTCTACACAACATTTCTCAGTTAATTGGCTAGGTAGAAGAGGGGACAGGCTAACTTTCCCTCTTAGGGAAGGTAAGGAAAGAAAGGAAGGATCAAAAGAAGCATGGGGAAGGAGAAGAAGGAGGGAGGAAAGGGGAAGGAATCGTGGAAATAATAAATCCACTTTCTGCATGTAGAGTGCCTTACAGTTAGAACATAGCACACAGTGCATTTTGTATCTGTTAATTCGTAACTACCCCTTGATAATTATGCCCATTTTAGAGATGTAGAGACCAAGGTCCAGAGCAGCAAAGTAACTTAGCCCATGTTCCCACAGTCAGTTGATGGTGAAGCTGGGATAGAGCCTGGCTCCCGCCCCTCGTCACACCTGTCAATCTCACGGTTATAACATTGTTAGAACTGCTGGGGGTGGGGCTGGGAAACCGTGTGGTCTCCTTGTGGGGAGGAGGGAAGGGAGTTTGGACAGAAGAGCCAGAATCCTTACCAAGAGAGCACAGTACTTCTCAGAAGATTCTCCTTCCTCTGAGCTGAGGTCTCCCTCAGTGGCAGAAAGTTTGTCTTTGTGTCTGACCACACTCTCTCTTGCTGCTGGGGCAGGCAGGATGCTCCTCCTTGTGGCCAGTCTCTGGAGGTGAGCAGGCAAGGTATGTGGAGCCTGGTAGTGGTCTGGAAGCCCCTCTTCCCCTGAGGTAGCAGAGGGTCTGGATGGTGGAGGAGAGCCCAGAGGGCTGTCTCTGTGTTTGGTGAATAAACATTGGAGTCAAGTTTCTGGCTTGTCACTTTGCAGCCTTTCAGCAAGTGAGAGGCCAGGTGGGCAGGAGGGAGTTCCCGCAGGCAGCATGGAGGAGGCCTGGCCTGGGGGCCTGGGGCTCAGGCGGCCCGCTCTGGACAGCCAGTCGAGTCAGCCTTTGCAGGCCACAGAACTTCACACCTTTGAAAGGCTCCAGAGCGACCCACAGAAAAAAATAAACCGTCCCTCCCATCCGTGGCCGGCCGGCCATCCTCAGGGGCTCCCTGTCATGCACACAGAAACCCTGTAAAAGGGCCCAATGTCTCCTTGTCCACTCCTCGAAAGGATGCACGCTGAGCCTTGTGAGGATGGCCGGCATTGGGCAAGTGTTTTATCCACAGCCGGAGAGGCCTGGTTCCAGCCCTTCTCCCCCTGGGAGAAGCCACCCTGGCTCTCTGAGCCTTGGTTTATACACCTGAAAAACAGGAATAAAAATACCTCCCTTAGAATTTCCTTCTGTGTGTGTTTGATGGTGCAATAAGGCATGTGTGTGAAAACATTTAGCATGTAGTAGATGCTTCATCAATGGCCTTCTCTTTCTTTTACTAGCCATCTAACCTAGAGCAAGTCCAAGTTCCTGTTGGAGCCCCGGTTCCCTCCTCTGTGAAGTGGGGTTTCTGCCTACAAAGGTAGGTGCAAAGGAGGCAAAGGCTTAGCACATACCTGGAACACAGAAGGTTCTCCAGTAGTAGTTTCCTTCTCTCTTCTTTCTTCCCATCCATCCTGCCCCTGGGCCTCAGGAGTATCATGTTACAAATGGGAATGAGAATGACCCTCCAGGGGAGCACGCTGTGTGGATCAATGCAATGCCACAAGGACTTGAGCATTGCAATGCCACAGAACTGTGGGAGAGGCTGGACCTCAGGCACCTTGAAAATGAGCAGGAAGACTACACGGGTTAGAGAGTCCTTGGATTATTATTGAATATAACAAGTTCCACAATAGGGCATGGCTTTGCTCTCATCCGGTGATGGTTCAAGCAGGAATGTTGGGAGCTGAGAGGCATCAAGGAAGGCTTCCTGGAGGAAGGGTCTGTTTAAAGCTGTGGAACTTAGTCTTTCTGTCCAGGTTTAGTTTGTTGTAAATGCTTAAAGCCCAGACTTCTGGGGGCAGCTCCCAGCAAGTTGGGCTTAATGAACTGCCCCCAGAAATGCATCTGTTCTCCCACCTGGGCTTTTAAGAGCTAGGAGAGGCAGTCAGAGCCAGGACTGAGAGGAGGGTGAATGCAAGAGCAGACTGATCTCGGAGTGAGCTCTCCAGCAATGGAGTCACCCTGCCATGGCAGGTGCCGGCAGTGGCTGGAGTACCGTGGGAAGGTACTAGGTGAGAAGTGGGAGTATCTAAAAGACAGGCTTTAGGGTCAGACACACCTGGACTCAGTTCCAACTTTGCAATTCAACTGGTGAGTCAGTCCCCTAACCTTGGTCAAGTCCCAGTTTCCTCAGATGCAAATCGGCAGCAGCTCCTACCTCAAAGAGTTGTTTCGGAGATTAAATGAGATAATGCATGAGAGTCTATGGTGTGACAAGCTGAAATTTATAGGGCTTAAAACCCTATACTCTGAGGATTCTGAAACTCTAGGAGACTGAGTCCACTTACATAATGTGTGCTCCATGACAAATACTTTTCTAGGGGCCTTACAAATATTTACTCACGTAATCTTCACAACAACCCTAGGAGATAGGTACTGTTATTGTCCCCAATTTATAGGTGAAGAAACTGAGACAGAGACAATTCTATAAGCTGCCCCCAGTCACACAGCGAAAGTGGTGGTGGAGCCGATTGAGCCCTGTGCGCATGAAACTCTCAGACCACAAGATTCTAAAACAGCTGCATGTTCTAAGAATCCAGAGAATTTAATTTTATGGAAATTTCATTAAAGGATGAGAAGATTCTAGAACAGGAGTTGGGCAACTTTTTCTGTGGAGGGCCAGATAATCAATAGTTTCAGCTGTGCGGGCCAGGAGGTCTCTGTCATGACTGCCCAACTCTGCTGTTACAGCCAATGGCTCGATGAATGGGTGTGGCTGTGTGCCAATAAAACTTTATTCACAAAAGCAGGTGGCAGGTGGATTAGGCCCCCGGACACAGCCCAGGCATCTTTCTGCTTTGCTGAGCACCTGCTGGGGGCTCCCTTCAGAGCTGAGCCTTAAGGAGGCCCAGCTCTGCCCCACTTTGGAGAGGCAGAGGGGCCTGGGGTGGCTGGGGCAGCTTCCCCCGGTGAGGGTGCCCTGAGTGTGGCCCTCTCTTTCTGTCCTAGAGAGGCTGTTGAAAGGCTCCTCTCTCCAGCCGTAGAGCCTCATTACTCTCCTGCTGAAAAACAACGTTAATTTCCCCCAAGCGGGAAGCAGCTGCACTTGTGAGCCAGGGTTCATTTTGCTACATGAATATTTATGGCATGTCCACTAATTAAGCCCAGAAATAAAATTTACCCGGCTTACAGGGGCCACGGAAGACTGTAAGGCAATGAGAGGAACCAGCCTCTTGTGCCTGTGGAGTAGGGTTGTCAACGAAATATTAGTGTCCAGAGCCACTTGGCCAGGGCCAATGTCCACAGGAGTGGTAGGGGTAGGCATTCTCTAGAAGGTCAGTCTGGTCACATGCTGGTGTAGGGGGACTCCTGGGTCACCTCACTGAGCCCTGGTGGGTGGCTACTGTCCCTGAGGCTATTGTCTCAGATCTGCATGGTATGACACAGAGGTGACCTGAGGCCCAGGGCCCAGCAATGTTGTGTTTCTTTTAGCCAGAGTGACTCGGGTGTTTCACGGCTGTGCCTCAAAGCTCACTCTAGTGGCAACGGCTCCACATGGGAGAGTCCCCAGCGGGGAGCTGGGTTTGAGCTCCCCTCTGACTCTGATTCTGTTTCACTGGGCTGGCCCACCAGCTTCCTAGCCCTGGTTCCCACTGCAGAGGTAAAGAGGGAGACGCCAGCATTGTGGGGTTGTCACTGAGAACCTGGGAGGTGACAGAAGAGAGAACATTTTGGGGAATGGTTTCCACCACAGTTCTGGGGTTTCCTTACCTCCAGGCCCTTCTCTCTCTCTTTTAGAGAGAGGGGGAGGGAGGGAGAAAGAAACATCGACGTGAGAGAGAAACTTCAATTGGTTGCCTCTTGTATGTGCCCCAACCGGGGACCAAACCTGCAATCAAGGCATGTGCCCTGGCCAGGAATCAAACCGGCGATCCTTGGCTTTGCAGAGCAACACCCAACCAACTAAGCCACATGGACCAGGGCCAGGCCCTCCTCTTAAACTGGGTGCTGAGGAAAGCCGGCTCTGCCCAGTCAATAACCTACCTTCAGGTTCCCAGAAACCATAAATCTTGGCTTTTCCTAAAGGGTCCTATCCCCAGAGAACAGCTTGGGCCCTCACATCCTCTTCTGTGGAGCCAATAAGCCAAGTAAATACCATAAAGCTCCTGACCCCAGCCTGACCCCTGATGGTCAGAGTCAGACCTGGACTGAAGAGGCGAGGGTTTTGGAACATGGCCATGAAATTGAACACGAATCCTCCACCTTTCCTTTCTAGAATAAAACCTGCCTTTGATTCTTTTCTATTATTTTCTTCTTTAAGTTTTTCACAGCACCTGAGAGATCCATGTTGTGCTCCACGCTTGTCCTCAGATGGCTGGGGGCTTGGGATAAGGAGGATGCTTTCCTAAGGTGGGTCCAGGTGTGTAGTTGTCCCAGGGCCTTGGCCATCAGCACACCTTGTAAATTCAAAAGTCAATAAGATGTGGAAGATGTCCCCCACTTCCTCCTCTCCAGCCCGGCGCCTCCCCCCAGGCTGGGCCTACCCCACCCCTGGCAGCCCCAGGACTTCCTGCTCTCTCCCCACCTTTGCATCCTGAGCTCAGGTCTCTTCACATCAACAGCCCAGCAGTCCCGACTCGGAAGGGGCCTCAGAGGCCTTCTCTCTCACACTCCGCTGTCGCAGATAGGGAGGCTGCAAATATGGGGAGGACCTTGGCCAGGTCAGTGTCAGGGCAGGTGTAGTGGCAGCAACACTGGGCTGGGGTCAAGAGGCCTGGACTCTGGTTCTTGTCTTGGCTGAGCCCTAACCCTGTTCACACTGAGCCCTGACCACCCCCACCCCCACCATTGAACTCTGGCCCACTCCACAACACCCCCCACCCCGCAGATTGTTGCCTTACCTTC